>JAFIDM010006943.1:18099-82950 GCA_023159025.1 Thereuonema tuberculata
TCCTTTAGGATGACCCAGATCAAGTTTCGGTTCGGTTCCAAGTATCAGCAATTTCTAGAAAAACGCATTTAAAATTCTCTAACCTAAGTTGACCCCGAAAATTTTTTTCGAGACTGGGACGAAAGGTTATTTTATCTAGATAGATATCCTTTAGGATGACCCAGATCAAGTTTCGGTTCGGTTTCAAGTATCACTAATTTCGAGAAAAATGTATTTAAAATTCTCTAACCTAAGTTGTCCCCGAAAATTTTTTAATCAAATATAGATTACTCAATTTGTTTTTGGATAACTGATGTGCAGTCTACTAACCTATTGGATCTTAATATCAAATTCTAAGGTGTACAATGTAACTGGCCATCACAACACCAGTACTATACCTTTCCACTTAAATTACACCAAATTAGCCAAATTGCTTGTCCTCAAAATGCTTATTGTGGTTGGGGTACTCATTGCCATAGAAATTACAGCTTTCAGGCTCTCACAAAAGAAAGTTTGTCGTACACGGGCGTAACAGATTGTTATGCAGGTGATAGTGGATCAATCTGTACAATAATAGATAGCATGAGCTGCATTCATTTCCGCTATTTTTTCATTCCAAATTATGAAGAATCAGTCGAAGTTAGAAAAATCACTGGTTATCGTTGCGAACCTGTTATCAAGGTCGACTTGATCGATAATGGAAACCTTACATCGTATACGGTCAAAGGCGCAACTACGATTCAACCGGGCATCACAATAGAAGCAGTAGGCACGTATGAACAACCAGTTGAATTATTAACAAAACAAAATAATCATCAAATACCGTAACATTATAAATACTTTATTACTTAAATAACATCTTATATCCTATACAACCGGTAATATTTTGTGGGTGTTAATCCACTTTTTCAAACCATGTATAAGGCTAAAAACGCATATGCGTATATTTATCCACGAACTCCTAAACGAAGTCTCCCCTCTGCAGGGAAGGGTTTATTAAACAACCCTCAATTCGCCCAGGGACTTTCACCAACGCACATATACAGTTGAAATCTATATTTTTTCCTCTTCAAGAAGGGGTGATCACAATAGGAACAATTATTACATTGCTTAAGGGAGAGAAGAGGGGAAAAGAAGAGGGGGAAGATTTTACAACTTCGTGGATAGTGCGTTCTTAGCCTAAAAATTACTTAGGGAGAGAAAATATCTCTCTTACATCCTAAATTTTTCTGAATAACAATACAAGAATTCTAAAAACGTGACAACAATCAAACAATGGAAACGTGGCCACGTTCACTTTAAAAAAAAAATTAAGAAGTGCAAATCATTAAAATTTATAAAATTCCTTTATAAATGTCCTAATTTCTTTTTTTAATGTCTTATTTTTCTTTTTTTAATGTCTTTCGTAGAATCTTCAAATTTAAAGAATTAATCCATCTTCTTATGAACTCTTACCGTAGCTTTCTTACGATCTTAAAATCTTCATTCCCCTCTGCAAGATTTCTGCAAGCGCGAAGATTAATTTCACTTTGCTTTTCACAATCACTTGACTCATTCTGAAAGGCAAAGTGAAAGTGAAATTAATCTTTGTGCTTGCAGAGATTGACGAAAGAAGAGGGGAATGAAGATTTTAAGATCGTAAAAAAGCTACGGTAAGAGTTCATAAGAAGATGGATTAATTCTTTAAATTTGAAGATTCTACGAAAGACATTCAAAAAAGAAATTAGGACATTTATAAAGGAATTTTATAAATTTTAATGATTTGGACTTCTTAATTTGTTTTTTTTAAAGTGAATGTGAATATTTCCACGTTTCCATTGTTTAATTGTTGTCACGTTTTTAGAATTCTTGTATTGTTATTCAGGAAAATTTAGGATGTAAGAGAGGTATTTTCTCTCCCTAAGTAATTTTTTATAATGGTTTGAAAAAGTGGATTAACACTCACGAAATATTACCAGTTGTGTAGGATATAAGAAGATGTTATTTAAGTAATAAAGTATTTACAATATTAACAAAACATTTCATTATCCGAACTTTTAATCAAACTGAGGCTTATCTTGAAAATGCAGCCGATAGTAATAGGCCGGCCGTTGCCAGGCTTGATTGGAGACGTTTAAGCAGCAACGCCTCTTGCTAAAGACTTCATTTTCACTGAATCTATGGTTTCTTGTTCTTTTTATGAGGAACGCATGCATTGTCATATGCTTCCTAGTTATTTAAATAGAATGCTTAACGAAAAAATCCATGCCTTACCCTTAGTTATGTCTAACCATTGCATGTATGTAACAACTGAAGGAAGATTAAAATCTGATGTTCTTCAGTCTCCCCAGTTATTGTACACTTGAATTTGGACGGTTATGATCTTAAAATCAAAACAGTTTCAATTTGTCCCACAATTGAAAGTATAGTGTCAGTTCAAGGATGTCATTCTTATCGAACAATGGCCACTATCATCATTACAGCCTTAAGTACTTGTTTGCAGGGGGAAGTCGCTATACACTTTGAAAAAATATCTGTATCAACAAGAGTAATTACATTGCAATCAGTTGTTAACGAATATACAATTCAGTTCAGAGCTCAAACACGTTGTACTAGAGACAAAATTTGTTTAATATCACGTACAGAAAAAATCATGTGAATTGTTAGATTTTTGTTTATCAAATCCTGACATTGACATCAGACACCCAAACCTTAGTTTTGTTTCCTCTGAAGGTGGCTTTGCACCAGGAGAACCCTTTAATTTTTTCCCAACTTTTCAAATTTATTTAAAGGTGTAACTAGATATTTGTATTTGGCTGGTGTCATTGTCCTTGCTGTTTTAATATTAGCATTTTTAATTTCAATGATTTTGTCCAGTTGTAGGAAAATGTGACCACAAATACCTATGTAAATAAGAAACGGAGCAGCTCTCCTGTTTAATATCATGATGCACTATGACGAATAAAATTTGATAATTCAGCTCATGATAAGAAACATTGAGGGTTGCTCGACCTTTTGCTGAGGATAAGCCATTATTCATAATTCTTTTGTATAATAGTTGTAGTGTTATCTGAGAGCGGACCCATTGACAGTGAGGTTTACCTAGCTGCTTACCTTTAAGTTTTGTTCCTTTTATATAATAACATTAATATTTCAATACTAGTAGTTTGAATATTTATTTCTATATATATATATATTTAGATTTATAGATTTAGATTTTATTATTTTTTTTGTTAAAACTTTCACACGCCCACCTGTCCAAACCAAAGGTGTGCCTAGTTCAATCTACAAGATGACACCAGATCTTCAAGAATCAACTGGGTCAAAGATGCTAGTCCGACCCCAGCAGTTTAAAGATCTAATATTGTTCAAGCACCATCAACATCAACGAATTGAACGGGTAGCCTTTATCTTCTTTTGGCAGGGAAGGAATATGAAAGTTTTATAATGATTTTATAACTTTTTATTATAATGATTTTATTTATACTAATGATTAATAAAGAATGATTAATTAATAAAATGAATGGCTTATCAGCAAAAGGTTAAATAGTGATTAAGAATTAGTTATTTGTAAGGTTATTTTATTTTTCTAATAATTTAGGCCTACATCTAAAAGAGTTAGAGTAAATTTGTTAGCCATGGACCAAAAGGGTTGAATCTATTGTTGTCTGATTTCTCTTTGGAACAAAGAAAGGAAGTTAATATCGAATTAATCCTTAGCAGCATTGGGTCACCAGTGTCTGACAAAACAGGATGTCAACCAAAAACCTGTAAGATGAGCTATGAATGAAAATTAAAATAGAGACTCGAAAGGGGAGATATGAATGAAGGTGTGAATTTGATATGAAAGGAAGCGTAAGCTATATATTGGAGATTTTTCACGAGAGGGGATGCTTTTTCTCCGCTGAGCGACCGTTGGATACTTCGATTTCGCTCTTTCCCCAGGTGACTCCCCTGACTTTGGCTGCCCTGTAAAAGTGTAAGCAGTTAAGGTAATTAAAAATCTCTTATCTCCTGTCTTTGGGTAAATGATTTAAATAAAATCAGACGCTCTCAGATACAATCTAATTTGTGGTCCATTGGCTCCGTTTTGGTATTAATTTATTTGTGTTATCAGGCGCTATATTATTTAACTTAGTTAATTGGCGTGTGTATCGTTATTGTTTAAGTTTGAAAATAAATTGTTTATTTTTATAAGTCATTGAATTAAGTTTTCTTTTAAACTACAAGATTGGGTGTAATTGTCAGGTCGGACTTGTGTAAAGCCAGGATTGCAAATCATCGTCAATCGCTTGAGGTTAGTAACCCTAACTTTAGGAAACATTCATAGAGGTGAGGGGGGGGGGCAAACTCCCTACTTGCCGCTGGTTATATCTCGGTATAAGGCAACTTTATTCCTTTCGGGCAGACGAGCCACTGCCGCACAATCATGAAGCCATACTATGGATCCCTTTTGTGCAAAGCTAGGATGCCAAATCCTTTGCAAATGACTTAGTTATAAGTCGGTGTGTCGTAAATAGTAGAGCAGCCACCACACTGCGATCTATTGAGACTCATCCCACGGCTTGGTGATTTGTTCGCTGACCTACAGCCGGACGAAAATCAAACACTCTTTTGGTAAGGCCAGAAAACCATCCGCTTCTCCAACCGACCAGGCTGCCAGGAGAAAACACACACTTTTGCTCCAGCCAAAAATTGTAAGCTCAGCAACGGGAGCCGGTGAATTGTCTGCAGCCACACCGGCCTGACAACACCGGTTCTCGTTTGATCACTGAAGTTAAGCAAGCAAGGATCTGGTCAGTCCTTGGACGGGAGACCTCCTAGAAACACCGGATGCTGCAGATATTCTATTTTTTTAACTTTTTTTGTAAGGAGTACTCATTGCAACTCTGCCGCATTTACTCTGCCGCAAAATTTGTATCGTAGACCCAGGTCAAATGTCACCAGATCTGGAAAGACATTCTTTCAGAAAGACCTAGATGAAGTATCAGTTCAGTTAAAAGTAGCACCAATTTCGAGAAAACCTAATTTAAAATTTCCAAACTTAACATCACCCCTAAAATTTGTATCATAGACCGGGGTCAAAGGTCACCAAATCTGGATAGACATCCTTCAGAATGATTCAAATTAAGTCTTGGTTCGGTCGCAAGTAGCACCAATTTCGAGAAAACCTTATTTAAACTTGAGCTGGGTAGGTTGTACCTATCATTAGCTCCTGCTTTTAGAGCCCATTAGGATTCCATGTGAACCCTTTGGATTAACCTTCACGATTTTGTTTATGAATATCATCAGCACATGTTTCAAATTTCGTCAAATTTCGCCCACTGGATCAGAAGTTATCAGTGTTTTTGTGAACTCTAGGCTTAGGCCTACTTCCATGCCGGATTTGTGCCATTCTTCCCGGAACCAGTATGATGCTTGCTTGTTTGTTGCCACTGTGGAGATTTAGATATTCCAAATTCCACTTTCTTGGATTCATTTTCCAGATCAACATCTTAGGAAGTCTTCTAGTGGTCCTGTCCAAATTTCAGCTGATTTGGACAATTATTTTACATCTTAGCAGTGTTTTTGTGTCTTGGTAAAAGTCCGGAGTTAGGCTTAACTCACAGCCGGACTTGTGCTGCTCTGACCGGGAACTGTGTTTCCCATATTCCCAGACTTATGTATGTTACTTTTGTGGAAATTTGGACTTTCTAAACTATAATGTTTTAAGATTCATTTTGACGTTATTTATCGTAGGAAGTATTTTACTGAAGCATATTTACTGTTATTTAGTTACTTTGCTCCTGTTTTTAAGTATTTTGGAACCTTTTTTGGTCTTACTGTCTGCTGTACCCAAGCAGAAAGTTTTGCCTGCTGATGTCCAGAACAGTTCTTTAGGACCTAATATATTTATTTAAGCTTAAGATTTGCCATTTTCACTTGGTATTATTACATTTTAACTTACTTTTTACTGATATTTTGTGATTTCTTATCAGTTATTTTATTGTTGTATACCACTACTAGAGTTTGCAGCCATTCGATTTTAAGATATTCTTTCATATTACAATTTTCCTTTTATACTTTTTGTACTGTGTTTCCAGATCATCAGCACAAACATTACACACAAATTGTGTCCTTGCTTTATAAGGATGTTTTTATTATTCTAAATATAAGTATACTTTCATACCGCCTTTATAGCATAAGTTTTGCTATTTTATACTATTTATCTCTTTTTCATGTTGGCTATTTGTTAAGGTAGTGGCCCCCCTTTCAGTTTGTTCTTGGGCTTTCTGTTTGCTAAACTATTTTGTTTATTACTTTGTTATTCCCATTATTATAAGCATAGTTATGGCATTTCATAGCCTGTTAAAACTTTCGATTTCTGTAGTTATTTGTAGTTTTTAAAACTTGTTTTTTTTTTCAATGTATTACTATTGAGCCATTTGGTGTTTTAAATTTGCACTATTTCACCTTTTAGCCATACTTTTTTTAGACTAAGATTTTTCTCTTATTTTGTAATCTTTTTGCCTGTTAGTGCTTAAGTTGTTTGTTAGTACCTTGGTTTATATATTTGCAAAGTGAAACTTTCAGTAGCATGGTGGGTCTTAATGCATTTTCATTTATGTGCTCCAAAAATTTACCAGAGTGGCAACACCCTCCGCACACTTTTAACAACCAAATTTCCTGATCTGCCTGTGGTCAAATGTGTTTTTACGGCACGCAGGGACCCACACCACAAACCTGTACTTTTCCTACCACGGGAATGGAGCGACCTGTTTATTTCTTTGCGTGGAAAGAGACAGGAGGTTTTACTCGACGATGTAGTGTTCTCAGAATTTAAATTCTGGCCGCTTACTGGCCCAACTAATATTCCAGAAGGATTTTCCTCCACGACTTTTAAAGGTGCTTTAAAATGATATCATCTCCTGGCCAAGGCCCTGGACGAACAAACACATCAAGAGGGGACACGAAAGGATGACGGGGAGGCCGTTTCTCCTCCTGTTGTTCATGTTCTTATTGACTGAGGAAGCGACCTCTTTTTCATCACCTCTTTTCTCTGATAGTGCATCGGCTGATGATCACTATCCTTGGGAACGTTCGCCTGTCAAGGTTCGCAGGAAGCGTTCCTCCACAGACGACAGCGTGTGAAAGGATGCTTATTTTCTGGTGAGGACATTGTTTCTACTGTCGCTCCCACAACTAGTGATCTTGATGAAGACCAGTTCTGTCAAATGGAAGCTCACAGTTCAGGCCACAACGAAAACTTTATGAGCCCAGACCTAGAAACTGTGTCAAGTACTTTAGTGATTGCTTCTAACCAAGCAGCCCTTGATTCTAATGTTTATCAGGAAGAGCACAACAATTCCTGCCATCCTGATTCAAATAAAACTGAACATGACTATCCGGAGATTTTTCAGGATAAGCTCAGTATTTCAGTTACTCCTACTGATAATTTCTCGCAGAGCAACACTGCAGTTTTTAGGTCAAATATCTCTGAAATACGGCGGTCTCTGGTCTTTCCAAACCCAGAAGTCTCACTTTCCATGTTGACTCATCTGAGGTCTGATCTCTTTATGGCTTGTTTTAACAGAATATTTAAATTTTAGTTAATAACTCCAGTTATTTTTGTGATTTAAATTTGTTTAAATGTATGATTTTTCTAATTTTAAAGTTTTATTTTTAAGTATTCTATCATTTCCTTAAATATTAATGGACTTTCTGCTCCTGGTAAGACGCTGTCTCTTTGTGTTACTGGCAAACAGACAGTCTGACAGGAAAGCCACACTACTTCCCATGCCCATTTAATTTTATATTTTTCTCATTTGCCTTGTTTTTGTGTTTCAAGCTCTCAGGATTCTGCATCCGCAGGAGTTGCCATCCTTCTTTTTAATAGCAGTTTTACTTTAGTTACTGAGAAACAATAGTGAGGACATATTGTTTCTATCAATGTTACAACTTCGGCTGGTCAGTTTAGGCTGGTTAATGCTTACGTCCTTGACTTTAACTCACTTTACTCGGAATTTCTCTTCACCTTACAGTCAACCATTGTTTCCCACCTTCTTTGTGTTGTTGTTGGGGATTTCAAAGCCGATATTTCCGTTTCCAATACCCAAGGTCGCAGATTAAAAGAGTTCATTCTGTTTAATGATCTCCATTTTCCTCATAATTCTTGTGGGTTCACCTTTTTAGGCAACTCACATTCAGGTACCTGTATTAATTATTTATTTTACAATTCCCTTGTTTCATTTGACATGGTTTCCATTCCTTGTTCACACAATCTCTCAGACCACGTTGGGCAGCTGGCACATTTTTTTTTTTGTCTCACCTTAGAGCATCGAACAGGATTTCCCCTCCCTCCCTCTTGGCAGGGTTCCCGAAGAGTTCCGTTCAGAAGAAAGACTTGGCTCAATATTTTGCAATCCAAACCAATTCCTTTAACTCTTCCTCCCCTTCTCGCATCCCATTAGGCCATACTCTTCAATTTGCCGCAAAACACCTGAAACATGTTCGCTGCAACATGACAGACTACCCATCAGATCCTGTACTTATTCAAGCTATTTCCTGCCTCTCTGACCCTCTTCAAGAAGTACCAGCTGACTTCGCAGATTTAAACTTGCCATTAAAAAATCTTGCCCTCTCACGGCCCCGGGTCCTGATGGGCTACCGTATTCCCTTTTCAAATTGTTTCCAGTTCAGTTTGCTAATTTCCTTGCCAATATTCTTGCTACTTAGGCTCCAATTTCTAATGTTTCAAAGATGGTTTTAATTCCTAAAGCTAAAGGTTCTCTTACCCTTCCAAACAATTGGCATCCACTTACCCTCTGTATTACTGATTTCAAACTTCTATTGAAAGCCCTTCTTTACTATTTCAAGCAGGCCTCAAATCCCTTCTGTCACCGTTTCAGTTTGGCTGTTCGGCTTCTGCAATGTTGAACGATGTTCCATCACTCAATCTCTCCATCTCCGCCTTTTCTTTTTTTCAACAGATTTTTCCGACGCCTACACCTCAGTTGACCATGATCTTTTATTTCAACTACTTCACCTTTATAATTGTTCTCCTTTCTATATAGCATTCTTAAAACGCTTGTATTTCAGTTCCTCTACTTCTCTTCATTTCCAAGGATCAACAATCACTTTTCAGACCAAAAGAGGGGTGGCTCAGGGTGACCTCAGCTCCCCTCTCTTTTTTTCCCTTTACGTTAAGGCTTTCCTCTCCTGCATAGAATCCGACAATAACATCAAAGGTTTCTTGTGGAATGGAGTTACTTGTAAATTTCTCTCGTATTTAGATGACATTGTCTTCATTCTTTCGGAAGAAGACTTTCCCTTCCTCCTGCACCATTTTGAAACCATCCAGGAGGTGTTTGGCCTTAGGCTTAATTTGTCAAAGTCTGTCATCATGTCTGCTCCTTCTTGTCCTTTTCGTACACAGCATCCCTTTGGGTTCAAGCTGGTCAGTTCTATTCGTTTCCTAGGTACGTTCTTTTCCTTTAATAACAACTGTTTTCTTAACGTTGGACCTTCCCTGTCTGCAAAGTTTACCCTTCTTAACACCCACTTTCCATCTTATTTTCATGACATCTTTGCAAGAGCATCATTGCTAAATGCCTTAGTTTTACCTTCTGTTTTCATTAAGTTTAACTTCTTCCCCCTCCCAAAAGGATTCAACTTTTATTTGATCAAGAGGCCCAAAATTTTGTTTTTGGTCCACATCGTCATTTCCTTACTGCATCTTCAGTTCAGCTCCCGGTTGTTTTGGGAGGCACAGGCCTCTTGTCTGCTGCAAAAGCTGTGCTCGCTCACACCATTTTGTTTTTGTTAAAATTAATCAATTCGGACAAACCTAATGTTTCGTTTTTCCAATTTTTTCGCTGTCAAGGCTTCCAAAAGTGGCTACTTCCACCTTTTCCAGATTGAAGCCTCTTTCACTCCCCTCCTGGTTGGCAAAGGCATCGGGTTTGCCGCCAAGCGTTTCTCCAGACTTTGAGGTTCTTTCCTTTAAACTTATTTACTCCTTTTTGACCCAAGATTGTTCAGTTTCTGCAATCACTTTCCACCCATCTTTTCCGTGGCCACAGCTTTGGATTTGGACTTCCCTCCTTCATTCCTTTTTAATTCGCGAGTTCCAGTGGAAGCTCCTTCACCGCCATTTGACTACTCCTGCCATGTTTGCTCTATGGCATGGTTCGGCGCCTTCCCCTTGTCCTGCCTGCCGTCCCAGTGCTCTGACCTTTCGCCACATCTTTAGTGATTGTGAGAAGGTTTCGGATGTTTGGCGATGGGTTCAACCACTTCTTTCAACACCAGATTTAGTTAATCATCCTTATTTTTGTATTTTCGGAACGTCAGACATTGCATCCTCGGCTGATTTCTTTATTTCCTCCTTGGTTCGTTATACTCTTTGGTTTTTTCGCAATCAAGGCCCCCTCAATATTGCTTATTTCTCTACACTGCTTATTAATTTACTCCGTTTCCACTAGAACTCTTTTACACCCATTTTGATCATTCTGGGGTAAGGCCCCATTTCTTAAAGGAACCCGCAAAGGTTATTGTTTTACTTTCCTTTTTCCATTGGGAGATTGACTTTAGAGGTTTGGTACTTCCCACCCCCAAGTTATTCCTGGGTTTAAGTGTAAATCTTGGTTAATTCCTTGTTTGTCTTTGTGCTAATGGTCTCGGGGATTGGGAGCTCTGGTCTGGGTGGGCGGCGAACTATACTGGATCCCGATGGTAGGGTCTTCGACGGCTGTGGGGTGAAGGGTGCCGCCCTGCCGGCGTATCTCCCATCCTAGTCCATCCCTTGTTTTTATGTCTTTGTTTTGTTTTGTTTAATTTGGGGGCACACCATCCTCTAACTGGGTTAAGATTTATGAATATATTTGTCATTTTTCATGCTTTGGTTTTTTAATTTATGATCTTTCCGAGTCAGCCAGACGGCTTGGGGGGTCCTTTCTAATTTGCACCCTCTGGACTGCTTTGGGCTAGTGCAGTGCGGTGTCACGTTGCGAATTTTTTTTGCATTTTTAATATTTTAGGGGAATTAAGGTCAATTCCATTTCAGTACCTTTTCTCTCGGGCAAGTAGAGTTGTTTAGAGGTTAATACCGTATTAATATGTATGCGATTTACAGCATTCTATAAGTGGTGATGAAGTTGGGTTTTTATGGTTTTAAAGTGTTTATTGTTAGTTAAATCATTATTAAAATAAAAATGCTTCATATAATAATGATGATGATTGTAAATGATGCTGATAAAGGTGTGTGTTTAGTTAATTAGTGCTTTATTTAATTGTATATTTTATTTTCAAGTTAAATATTGTTATAAACTCTAGTTTGTGGTTATTGTGATTTTATGGTTAATTTTTTGAGCGTGGGAATCTTTAGAAAAAGAAGATTCCACGGGAAGGGAATCGTTGAACTCTGAACTTGTCATGTGACATTAGACATAAAGTTGCGGTTTCTGGATTCTGGTGTGGGGTGCAAAAGGGGGTGTGGTAATGGTCAGCCGATCATTTTCAAGTGTTTTAATTGGTGTTTGGAGTATGATGTAATTTTTTGGGGAGAAAAGAGCAGAGTAAGGGATATAACGTTTGTTCTCTCCACGGAGAGATGAACTGGTGACTGTGGAGCGAGAAGTCGCTTACAGGTGTCCTCCGTGGCGAAAACTATGTGCGATATTAAGAAATCGGATACCTTGGTTCTAAAAATGGTGTGTGACTGTCATTGTGCCGGAGCACAATAATCTTTAAGTGTTTCGTCAGTTCGCAGCGATGCTGGGATTTGTGAAAGGAAACGACAACAAATAGTGCTCCGAAATTTCCCGTAGGCCCGAGGAAAGGATTGGACCGCGTTCGACTGGAGGACGATAGAGGTCAACGACGTGCAACTTCAGATTAGTGAGGATAAACTTTTACCTTCCCATATAGAGAAAAATCTCCGCGTCAAAGGAGAGAAAACTAGAAGTATGGGAGAAAAGGAAATAAATCTGTTAATAAAGGGACAGAAAAATTGAGAATCCATTAGGTGGAAGCCATTTTGATATTGATAGGCTACGTAACTTCGAGAAAACAAACGCAATAACGTTAAGTTCTCATAAAGACTTGATATTATAAGAACAATTCTGCTTGAAATAATATTATTGGTGTTAAATGCGTTTGGTACCGTTTTGGGAACTATTTTCATAGAAGAAAACTTTGTATTTTCAGTTAATCTGGAATTGTTCTCTTAGACACATAAGGTGGAAAGCCGAACTTTGTCATATAGCCTCGAACCAGGTGTTTAAGTTTGCGTATCGCATAAACCTTATCCTTAATAAGGAAATCAAAGAAAAGAACTTCTTAATCAGTATTTTAACCTTGTTAGTAATTATGATCACTTGTATTCTAGTGTCTTTATCTGTGATAAGATTAATGTAATTCTAATTGACATTTTTAAGATTAATAGTTGGAGGTAGAAGAGTGTAAAGTCAGCAATTCAAAATATATTCAAACTGTATTTTTGATATTTTCTCATATGTGTGTGTTATATACTATTATATACATTTGTTTTAGGGATGTTTATTTCCAGGTACCTGTGAACGGGGTAGGGTCATGTGATACATTTTGCCGTTT
The DNA here is from genome assembly GCA_023159025.1 of Thereuonema tuberculata. NCBI lineage: Eukaryota > Metazoa > Arthropoda > Chilopoda > Scutigeromorpha > Scutigeridae > Thereuonema > Thereuonema tuberculata. Next base: position 30,649 of record JAFIDM010006943.1, read on the forward strand.
GGCGCTTAATTGTGTGTTTACCAGTGTCATTTTATTAATATTATCATTTATGTTTATTTGTTTGACAAAAAGCCAATTTCATTGCCGTCGGTTAAGAAAAACGATGGGTGCACTTGACCAAAGTGATTTAGTTTATGTGTAAAAGAATAAAGGCTAATAAAAGATGTTTTAAGTGTATAAATTTTGTGAGTTTAATTGTTTTGGTTGAAACAATTTATTTGGGGGTAAAATTTAAGGAGAGACTAAATGTCAGTATTTTTCTAATTTAAATAATTAATATTTTGAAGTGACGAGGGAAAAGGAAACTGCAGTAATAAAGTAAAATCCGAAGAGGGAATAAGGTTAATAATCTAATCCTCTTGGTTAAGTTGGTGGATTTAACGGAGTAATTATTATTAATACAAAAGAGATTGATTGTTTTTGGAGGGGTATCTTTTGCTGTATTAAGGGATCGTATCTTTAGTGAAATTTATGGGCCCAGCCACTATGAGACCGTCCCCTTAAGGAACCATCGGAGTTCGTCAGTATTAAGGAGTTTAAGGTAATTTTGGTTATTTTGTATTTTTTTGGTAGCCGAGTTTGGTGACATTTTCTTTTCAGGTTAATATCTATCTCACGTTGCAAGGGGGTAGTATTTCGCAGAGTTAATTTTATCGTACTAGAGGGTCGAGAATCCACTCTCTACGTTACAGCGGTGATTGCAATTCTGGGTATTCTGTGACAGCTTAATTTCTTTTCAAAATTGACTCCCCTCGAGTCCTCTAATTGGACTGCTTGTGCCGTCTGCCTTTCTCCTTTAACCTAAGCATTAAACATATTTTGATGTTTTAAATAATTTCATTTTTGAAAACACATTTAGGTCTGTTCTGTTAATTTATCAATCACTTACCTTTTGTTTTTCATTACTGTTTATATTAATTGCTTGTTCTAAAGTGTTTCTTTTACTAATTTTCTTATGTAACTGATTTATAACTCTTGAAATTTGTAAACCTAAGTTTTTAAAATTTTTAGTGTTTCATTTGAAAGCAACACTTAGGTGTGTTCTGTTAATTTAGAAATCAATTATCCTTTGTTTTTCATTACTGTTTATATTATTCTTCCATTTTGGATGTCATGTTTTGGTTTTATATTATATTTTTTGTAAACTCAAGGTTGTCTTTTTGGATGTTCTCGGGGATTGGGAGCTCTGGTCCGGGTGGGTGGCAAACTGTACTGGATCCCCATGGTTGGGTCTTCGACGGCTGTGGGGTGAAGAATGCCGGCATATCTCCCATCCTAGTTCATCTTTTGCAACCTTTTTTTTTTGTAAGTCCTGCCTTAATTTCATTTGTGAACCAATTTCCACATGTCTCACTCTAGTATGCATGAGTATATGTGCTCTTTGTTATGTGTCGCTTTACACACTTAAATGTGGCTTAAGTGTTCTGACACCTGCAACTTCTTAGCTATCTGTGATAGCTAGCCACTATTTCTGACCCTCTTTAGGGCCGATTGGTTACACTCTGCACCTTTTAAGTTGCAGGACTTTCTTGCTCATCTTTCTTCGTATCTCTTGAAAGTGGTTGGTTAACAGTCACTTTCTTACTATTTTTCACCATTCTCCTATCGATTTACTACATCTTTCTTCCTCTTTTTTAACACCTAGGATTTTATTGCCGAAAGCTTCCCTTTCGTCCCTTGTGTTTCTTCCCTATGGCGCTGTCTTTCTAGCCCACAGGGTCTGTTGCCTGTAACCTAGGGCTTGACCGGGCGCCAATCCCGGCTCCCCCACTAAAGTATGAGGCTGTAGGTTATACCAGTCCTTTACTGGGAAATAAAACCCTAATCTAAACTTGAGCTCGGTAGGCTGTGCATATCATTAGCTCCTGCTTTTAGGGCCCATTAGGGCGGATTCCACGTGGAACCCTTTGGATTTACCTTCACTATTTTGATTATGATTATCTTCTGCACCTCTGTTTCAAATTTCGTCAAATTGGGCCCACCGGATCAGAAGTTATCAGTGTTTTTGTAAACTCCAGGCTTAGGTCTACTTCCAAGCCGGATTTGTGCCATCCTTCCTGGGACCAGTGTGCTGCTTGCTTGTTTGTTTGTTGCCACTTTGGAGATTTTGACGTTCCAAACTCCACTTTTATGGCTTCATTTTGCGGATCATTATCTTAGGAAGTAATTTCTACACTTAATTTGTGACTTTGTTCCAGTTTTGATTTGTTTCTGACATATTGTCTGCTGCAACCAAGGTAGGACTTTTTGCATGCTATTGCCTAGCCATGATTTCCTAGGCCCCATAATAGCATTTTGCAATTAAGATTTGGAACTCTCAAGTATTCTTATTGATTCTCTATGTCTTCTAGTGTTCCTGTCCAAATTTCAGCTGAATTGGACCATTATTTTCCATCTTAGAAGTGTTTTTGTGTCCTGGTAAAAAAGTCCGGGGTTGGGTTTAACTCCCAGCAGGCCTTGTGCTGCTCTGCCCAGGAACAGTGTTTCCCATACTCCCGGACTTGTGTCAGTTACTTTTGGGGCCCTTTAGCCTTTTTAAACTAAACTTCTTTGCATTACTTTAGCCAATATTTATCATAGGAAGTATGTTTTACTGTTATTTAGTTATTTTGCTCCTGTTTTTAAGTATTTTGGAACCTTTTTTGGTCTTACTGTCTGCTGTATCCAAGGCAGAAAGTTTTGCCTGCTGATGTACAGCAAAGTTCTTTGGGCCTATTACAGTTATTGATGCTTAGGATTTGCACTTTTAATGTGATACTTTTTAATGATATTTTTGTGATTTTATATCAGTTATTTTATTGTTGTATACCACTACTAGGGTTTGCAGCTATTAGTTTTTAAGCTAGTGTGTCATATTACAATTTTCCTTTTTACACTTTCTGTACTGTGTTTCCATATCATCAGCACAAACATTACGCACAAATTGTGTCCTTGCTTTATAAGGATGTTTTTATCATTCTAAATATAAGTACACTTTCATATCTTTTGTTTTAGGTCATCAGCACAAACAAGAAATCAATTGCTTTCAATTTTTACTTTTGTTTTGATGTCACATTTATTCTTTATTCATTACACTATATGTACTGTTTTTTAGGTCACCAGCACAAACATGAACTATACTTTGATTACTGGCTTTATATCATAAGTTTTGCTATTTTATACTTTTTATCTCTTTTTATGTTGGCTATTTGCTAAGGTAGTGCCCCCCCCCTTTTAGATTGTTCTTGGGCTTTCTGTTTGCAAACCTATTTTGTTTATTACTGTATTATTCCCATTATTATAAGCATATTTATGGCATTTCATAGCCTGTTAAGTCTTTAGATTTCTGTAGTTATTTGTAGTTTTTAAAACTTGTTTTTAAAGCTGTTGAAATCAGCTGTTGAAATCTTTGAGACCATAAAAGTTAAAGCAAAAGATCATCTATAGTTCCATGTATCACTGGGAAAAGATGTCTCCAAACAAAGGAAAGAAAAAACAATTGCCAACACTAACAAAAAGGCTCGAAAAATTAGCCATATCAACATCCTACATTGGAATGCCAGATCTCTTAAAAACAAATTTGAAGACCTCAGGCAAGAGGTAAATAAAACTAGAACAATGATTGTGTGCATCCAAGAAACTTTTTTACCACAAGACGAAAAACTTCATCCAAAGCTTCAAGATTATACACTGCTAAACCACTCCCGGCAAAATAGAAGAGGAGGAGGTGTAGCTTTTCTTCTACACAACTCACTGCCAATAAACAAAACAACCAAGTTTTCAACCAATCATATAGAAGCAATAACTACAGAAGTGCAGGTACATGAATCATTTAAGTTAACTATCGTGAATGTATACATACCTAATCAAGGTGTAACCCTACAAGAACTTGACACAATTAAACCCAAGACTAAAAACTACTTAATAGTGGGGGACTTCAACGCTAGACACCTCAGTTGGGATAAAGATGCTAACCAAAATGGCGAAGTAGTTTACCAATGGATACAAAATGAAAATATGGTTCTGTGTAATAAAGAGAATCAACCGACCTATCAATCACCTAGCTCTGGCTCATTAAGTACCTTGGATCTCTCCATAGTGTCAGCAAACTTAACCCTGCAAATAGACAACTGGAAAGTAGGATCTGATTTAGGAAGTGATCATCTCCCAGTCCACTTTAAGTTAAATTTTTCTGAAAAGGTTAATAACAAATACTCCGTACCACATACTAAATATAAAATTAGTAAAGCTAACTGGGACACTTTTAAACAAAAAGTTGATGAGTATTTATCAACTCACAGTAATAATTTAAGAGACATAGTAAATGCCATCAGTACTGCAGCTGAATCAAGCATACCCAAAACTAGAAACAGGAAGTTACGTCCAATAAATATTTGGTGGACGTCTACCCTTTCAGAACTGAAGAGAAGTAGACAAAGAGCCAGGAAAAGATGGATGAAACAAAGAGACACTCAAAATAGAGCTGAGTACAATTGTACCAATGCAGTCTTTAGAAGAGAAGTTCTAAAAGCAAAACGAACCAACTGGAGAGAGTTTGTTACATCAATCAACTCAAATACCTCAACATCCACTGCATGGAAACGATTTAAGAATATTGAAGGAAAAAAGACCAACACAATTAACTATATCAAAGACAACGACAATAAAATATTTACAGAAGAGAAGGATATAGCAAATTTATTAAATAAAGAATATGCCAAAAGGTCTGCTAAAGCAATCCCTTTCCCAAAAATGCTAACCCGTAAAGAACAATACTTATCATGCAATTTAGACCTTCTCACATTCCATGATGACATAACCGATACCCCTTTCACAATGAATGAACTCCTTCAAGTCATAGCAGACATACAAAATAGCGCACCAGGAGAAGATAACATACATAATGCAATGCTGATGAATTTATCTCAATATTCTCTTGAACACATACTCACCCTTTTCAACAACATTTGGAATACAGGCAACATTCCAAAAGAATGGAAACAAGCCACCATCATCCCTATTCTGAAACCAACAAAAGAACCAGACCTACCTGAATCTTACAGACCAATCTCGTTAACATCGTGTCTTGGAAAATTGATGGAAAGGCTGGTCAACAAGAGGTTAATATGGAGATTGGAAAGTGAAAACACACTACACCCCAAACAGTTTGGATATAGACCAAGAAGAGGAACTATAGACGCTCTTCTGCACTTTACAGAGTCGATCTATAGATCTTTCTCAGCTAACATGACAACAGTAGCTGTAATGGTAGACCTTGAAGCAGCCTTTGATAAAATACCCCACTCTACAATATTGCTGCATTGTCTCCTTATCGGAATTAGAGGCAAAATGCTTAAGTATCTCCAAAACTTTCTAAGATTGCTTAAGTATCTCCAAAACTTTCTAAGATTCAGAAAAATCAAAGCAAAAGTCAATGACACACTCTCAGATGAACTTCCAATTTATAGTGGGGTTCCACAAGGATCCGTGCTGAGTGCAACTCTGTTCAATGTTGCACTTAGTGACATGCTTGTGACTCTTCCCAATACTACAGACAGTTGCATTTACGCAGATGATATAACCATATGGAGCACTGACAGAGACCCCGTACAAGCTATGCAACAAGTACAAATAGCCTTAAACACCCTTACTACATGGACAGAAAAGTGGAATATGTCTATCTCCTCAACAAAAACAGAATCTGCCTTCTTTACAAGAAAATATACGTACAAACACTTCATCCCTGAGCTGCAACACAAAGGAAGATCTGTGCTCTACAATCCAAACCCTACACTACTTGGAATTACTTTAGACCCGAAGCTTTTGTGGAAGAATCACATACAACAAATTTCATTGCAGTGCACCAATAGACTAAACTTGCTCAAAGCAGTTGCTAGCAGAGAGTGGGGAGCAGATACTCTCATGCTGCGACAGTTCTTTATTTCATTCATTCGATCAAAAATGATGTATGGAGCAGAAGTATGGGGCTCTGCAGCAAATATGCATATTAACAAATTAAACATGATTCAAAACTCAGCTCTAAGGACTTGTTTAGGTTGCCCAAAAACCACCCCAATACGAGCAATGGAGATAGAACTCAACATTGAGCCTGTAGAAATATACATCCAGAAAGTAATCTGGCACAAGTTCCTAAATATATCTGCAGATCCTACATCAAACCTAGCTCTTATGCTCAGCTCACAAGAGGCTCATCACAAGTCATCTTTTAAATACCAGACATCGATAATAGTAGAAAATGCAAATATAACCCCAGTGTCCTATCCAACTGTAAATTGCATCCCACCATGGAACTTCCGACCTCCGAAAATAGCACTAGACATCCCAGGACTGACATCCAAAAAAGATGTTGTTGACATACAAAGAATTGCTACCCTAGAAGTTATACAATCAAGATATGATAGCTACTACAAGATTTACACTGATGGTTCATTAGATCCTACTGAATTAAAATCCAGAGCTGGATATTTTGTGGATCATTCTTGCCAGACCTTCTTCGTTCCAGCGAATTCCTGCTCCAGTACTGATGCAGAGCTCCTTGCCATCAATGCGGCGGTTGCCCACTGTATAGTAGTTGAAAGCGAAAAGATATGCATCCTTAGTGACTCTAAAAGTGCATTACAACTCCTCATGCAATATAAATCCTCAAGCTATTATCACAGGATCCAAGAGATTTTCCATCTCCTGAACATGACCACTCAAAAAGAAATTTGCTTCCAATGGATACCGAGCCATTGCGGGCTTCTCGGAAATGAAAAAGCTGATAAAGTCGCAAAAGCTGCCACAAATATGCATCCTGTTCCTTCTAAAGAATATACTCTTTCGAGCTGCATAGCTGCATCCCGCAAAATTCTAAGACAAAGGTGGGTGGAAAGGTGGAATGATGAACCGACTGGCCGCCATCTTTACAGTCTCCTCAAAGAACCTAACGATACAGATATCTACAAAAACCTACCCAGATCTGTTTCATCATTCGCATCACGAGCCAGAATAGGACACATTATTACCCAGTCCTACCTTTTCCGCTTTCAACTCGCTGAGTCGCCCCTGTGTCTTGCATGCCAAGCTGAGGAAGAGACTCTACAACATATCCTTCTGTACTGTACCAACAAGTCAGATGTCAGAGATGAATTGAAGAGAAGACTCCAACCTGATTGTACTCTCAAACAAATACTTATTGAACCTACCTATTGGAGACTAGCCTGCCATGTTTATGAGAGACACCGTGCCGTCGGTATTACCTGAAACTGGATGCACGTATCAAGAATCAATCAAAACTTGTTTTTTTTCAATGTATTACTATGGAGCCGTTTGGTGTTTTAAAAGTGCGCTATTTCACCTTTTAACCATACTTTTTTTAGAATAAGAATTTTACCTTGCTTTGTAATGTTTTTGCCTGTTAGTGTTTAAGTTGTTTGTTAGTACCTTGGTTTATATATTTGCAAAGTGAGACTTTCAGTACCATGGCGGATCTTAATGCATTTTCATTTATGTGCTCCAAAAATTTACCAGAGAGTGGCAACACACTTTTAACAACCAAATTTCATGATCTGCCTGTGGTCAAATGTGTTTTTATGGCAGGCGAAGACCCACACCACAAACTTGTACTTTTCCTACAACAGGAATGGAGCGACTTGTTTATTTCTTTGGGAAGGGACAGGAGGTTTTACTCGACGATGTAGTGTTCTCAGACTTTAAATTCTGACCATTTACTGGCCCAACTAATATTCCAGAAGGATTTTCCTCCACAACTTTTAAAGGTGCTTTAAAACGAAATCGTCGCCTGGCCAAGGCCCTGGCCATAGAGGACAGTTTAACTGATGTTTCACCCGACCTTTCTGAGGCCAAGCACACATCGGGGGACATTCCTTCTGCTTCGGGGGTTCCCTTAGACATTTCTCAGCCCTTTGATGTTTCTATCATTCCAAACACCCCTGAGTTTGAAACTAGTCTGGCACTTTTACGTGATTCCGGCAAATTTACATTCAGAAAGGACTTGTCAGAGGTGTTGCAGACAACACCAGCTGCTCCGTTAGTTCCAGCTGCTGTGGAACCACGGCCGAAATCTTATGCTGCAAACTTAAAAGGAGATTCCCAACCTACTCCAGTCAATACCAAGGTAAAAGACTTGCTTAAAAAGAAAGTTTCTCTCCGCACTGGATGGAGGCAGGACCCTCCATCCCTTGGGTTCCAAGAGGCATTTAATGAGAAACAATGTTCCCCACATACCTATTGTATGTCAGTGACACATCGAGCTAGAGGAGTTGTGCTGACATTCACAAATGGTAGGATCTCCCCGGCTCACCTCATTCTCAAAGTTTTAGACATCTTGCAGTGGTCCCCATTGCAGGACGACTCAATCACGCAGATAGACAAGATGGATAACCAAACCTACGTCATCTATCTGCGTAGTCCACAGCTTGTGCTTAGCCTCCTTTAACACTGAGATCTTGACTTTGATGATGGGTCGGCAACAACTACTCCATTAGCTAACAACCTGCAAACACTTTATCTGGTGCTCCTGCCTTCCTATCTGCTGGCATCCCAGGTTAGGGAGGTATTGCAACCTTATGGGGACACATTACTTTTCCAGAGAGGATTCGTTGTGGTTCCTGGCCTTAATACAAAAGGATACCCATCGAACAAAGCAAAAGTTATTTTGAAGAGATTCCACAATGACCCACAGCTGCCAGCAAGTATAACCATTTGCCACAATATTGTCCGTATCTCAGAAAACTCTGCCATGCATCATCTGCGGATCGGCACAACACATTTCCGACCTGTGTCAGAAACTCTTTTGCAACAACTGTAAATTTCTTGGTCACCTGCAGGATGTTTGTAGAAAGCCTTGTAAGGTGTGTCACAGCACTGCACATACTTTCATGCACTGCCCAAAGAGGAAAACCGGTCCAACTTACCAACATGTCCAACAGAAATCCCTGCCTCGCAATCGGACACCTCCAATCCAACCGGAAGTGGTTGCGGCTCCTCCTCTTTGTTTGGAAGGCCTATCCTATAAAGGACGGCCGGCAGACGGACCGCCACTCGACAAAGCGTTCCAGGGGCCTTGGTATGTTACACCCAACAGATTTTCTGTTCTGACTATTCCACTGCTTTCGCAGAGACCTAAGAAGCGTCACTCTCCTGCGAGGAAACTTACAAAATGCACTTCTAACTTTGCTGAGGTTTGCCGGAAACTGGCAAATGGCTGTTTGGATGCCGCTCAGAGCAAGGCAAAACCTCCCGGACTATGTTTGTGCATCAAGCGTCAGTAAAAAGGAACAGTTACCATGTTCTGGGAGTTCTTTCTCTGGCCAAGGTGGAGATTCTCTGGCCAAGGTAGGGAGAACTCTCCGGATGTTGTCCTAACTCCTGTTACAGACCAAACAGTTGTTTGCTCCCCTGCTCTTGGCAACAAGTGCCTTGAACTGCCAGTTTTGGCAGACATTCTGATTTCCAGACAACGTGATAATCTCTCTTCAGGTGACGACAAGAACACCCATATCTCAGAGAACAACCAGGACGATGGTGACGCCGTTTCTCCTCCTACTGTTAGTGTTCACAGTGACTCTGAGGAGGTGACCCTATTCTCATCGCCCATTTTCTTTGATAGTGAATCGGCGGATGATCACTATCCTAGGGACCATTGGCCTGTCCAGGTTCGAAGACAGTGTTCCTCTGACAGCCGACAGAGAGAGAGAGGCTGCTTGTACTCTGCCATCAGCGAGGAAACTGTTTCCACTTCTGTTAATGTGACACCTGTCCTTGCCCCAAAACAGTCCTTTCAAACAGAGGATACCAGCCCAGCCCCACAAGGGAACTTTGAGAGCCCAGGGCCAGTGGGTGTTCTCCGTGCTTCTGCCTATGATCCCAACCAAGTCGACTCACGTTCTTCTTCCAATGTCCATACGGCCGTGCAAAGTGCTTCCCGTCATCGACATTCACTCAACAATCCAAGTGAACGCCCAAGGTTTCTGGAGGATACCCTCAGTTCTTCTGTTACTCTTTCAGACAATTTCTCGCTGAGGAATTCTGAGGATAACAGACCAAGTCCCTCTGAAGTAAGGCAGTCTCTGGTCATTCCAAACCCACCCCCAGAAAGTCTCACTTTAAATGATGATTCTTCTGAGGTCAAATCCCTTTATGCGTTGTTATAGAAGCATTTTTAACTTTTACTTAATAACTTAAGCTATTTTTGTACTTTTACATTTGTTTAAATGTCTGATTTTTATAATTTTAAAGATTTATTTTTATGTATTCTATCATTTAGTTAAATATTACTGGGCTTTCTGATCCTGCTAAGAGACGACATCTCTTTGCATTACTGGCCAACAGACAGCCTGTTATCTGTGGTGTCTTTTGAGGGCACACCTTACTCTCACTTGGTAAAGTTTTATGAATATGTTTTGTCATTATTCATCCTTTGGTTTTTAAATTTATTGCCGATCCGAGTCAGCCAGATGGCTTGGGAGGGTCCTTTTTCATTTGCACCCTCTAGACTGCTTTGGGCTATGGCAGAGCGGAGATTATAATTCTGGTATTTTTGGACAGTTTAATTTCATTTTCAAAATTGCCTCCTCTCTTTTCCTTTAATTGGACTGTTTGTGCCATCTGCCTTTCTCCTTTCAGGCAGGTCGTTATCATTTTTTCTATGGTTTTAGATTTTTCTATAGTGTTTCTTTACCTAATTGTATTATGTAACTGATTTACATTTTTTTTTAACTTTGTAACTTTTTAATTTGTTTGTTTCAGTAATTTAGCTTTGGCAGAAACACTTTAGTCTGTTCTGTTATTTCCAAGCTGTTATTTTTTGTAATTTATTACTGCTTGTATTATTCTTAATTTTGATGTTATGATAAGGTTTTAAGTGCTTGTTATTTTATGAAATCAAGGTTGTAATTTTGAATGTTCTTGGGATTGGGAGCTCTGGTCCGGGTGGGCGGCAAACTTACTGGATCCCCCTAGTAGGGTCTTCGACAGCTGCGGGGAGAAGAGTGCCGCCCTGCCGGCGTACCTCCCATCCTAATCCATTCCTTGTAGTTACGTCTTTGTCATGTATGGTTTAATTTGGGGGCACACCATCCTCTAACTGGGTTAAAGTTTTTGAATATGTTTTTTTTTTACTATTCATTCTTTGGTTTTTAACTTTATGGATGTTCCGAGTCAGCTTGGGGAGGCCCTCTGAAAATTGCACCCTCTGGCCTGCTTTGAGCTAGGGAAGTGCTGTGATTGCAATTCTGGGTATTCTTTGACAGCTTAATTTAGTTTTCAAAATTGTCTCCTCTCGTTTTCTTTATTTGGACTGTTTGTACCGTCTGCCTTTCTCCTTAGCAGGTCTTTATTATTTTTGACATGATTTTAGATTGTTCTAAAGTGTTTCTTTTCCTAATTTTATTATATAACTGATTTACATTTCTTTTGACATTTGTAAACCTAAGTATTTAAAAATTTTTGGTGTTTTAAAAAATTTAATTTGGTAAAACACAGTTAGGTCTGTTCTATTAATTACAAGATCTTTTGTTTTTCATTACTGTTTGTATTCTACTTAAATTTTGGATGTCATGCTGAGGTTTTCATTTGTTCTTTTGGGACATCAAGGTTGTCTTTTTGGATGTTCTCGGGGATCAGGAGCTCTGGTCCGGGTGGGCGACGAACTATACTGGATCCCCATGGTAGGGTCTTCGACGGCTGTGGGCTGAAGGGTGCCGTCCTGCTGGCGTATCTCCTATCCTAGTTCATCCTTTGCAATATTTTTTTTTTCATTGTAAAATTCTGCCTTACTTTCATTGAACATTTTTACTTTGTGACAATTTTTTCACATATATAATTCCAGTAAGCGTAAGTATACTTCCTATTTGTTATTTGTTACTTTACACACTTAAAGGTGGCATAAGTGTTCTGACACCTGCAATTTCTTAGCTATCTGTGATAGCCAGCCACTTTTTCCGACCCTCTTTAGGGCCGATAGGTTCCACTCTTCTCCTTTTAAGTTGCAGGACTTTCTTGCTCATCTTTCTTTGTATCTCTAGAAAGTGGTTGGTTAACAGTCACTTTCTTCCTAACCAATTTTTCACCATTCTCCTATCGATTCACTACATTCTTTCTTCCTCACTTTTTAACATTTATGGTTTTATTGTCGAAAGCTTCCCTTTTGTCTCTTGTGTTACATCCCTATGGCGCTGTCTTTCTAGCCCGCAGGGTCTGTAACCTGTGGCTTGACCAGGCGCCAATCCTGCCTCCCCCACTAAGGTATTAGGCCATAGTTCACACCAGTCCTTTACTGGGAAATAAAACCCTAATATAAACTCGCCAAACCTAACTTGACCCCCAAAATTTGTAGCATAGGCTGGGGTCAAAGGTCACCAGATCTGGATACACATCCTTCAGAATGATCCAGATATAGTCTTGGTTCGAACCCAAGTAGCACTAATTTCGAGAAAACCTAATCTAAACTCGCCAAACCTAACTTGACCCCATAAAAATTGTACCGTAGGCTGGGATCAAAGGTCACCAGATCTGGATAGACATCCTTGAGAGAGAGACCCAGATCAATTCTCGGTTTGAACCCAAATAGCATCAATTTCGAGAAAATCTCATCTAAACTTGCCACACCTAACTTGACCTCCAAAATTTGTATCTTAGGGCGGGGTCAAAGGTCACCAGATCTAGTTAGACATTCTTATAAATGATCCAGATCCAGTCTCGGTTCGAACACAAGTACACCAAGTTCGAGAAAACCTATTCTGATCTTGCCAAACCTAACTTTACTCCTAAAATTTGTATTGTTGGCCGGGGTAATAAGTCACAAGATCTGGATATACATTCTTGAGAATTACACAGATCCAGTCTCGGTTTGAACCCAACTAGCACCAATTTTGAGATAACCTAAATTAAACCTGCCAAACCTAATTTGATCGCCAAAATTCGTATCGTAGGCCCGGGTCAAAGTTCACCAGATCTGGATAGACATCATTGAGAATGATCCAGAGCCAGTCTGGATTTGAACCGAAGTAGCACCAATTTCAAGAAAACCTAATTTAAACTCGCCAAACCTAACTTGACCCCCAAAATTTGTATCGTAGGCCGGGATCAAAGGTCACAAGATCTGGATACATATCCTTCAGAATGACCCAGATCCAGTCTCGGTTCGAACCCAAGTAGCACCAATTTCGAGAAAATCTCATCTAAATTTGCCACGCCTAATCCCCCAAAAATTGTATCATATGCCGGGCTCTAAGGTTTTTATATCTGGATAAACATCGTTGAGAATGACTCAGATCCAGTCATGGTTTGAACCAAAGTAGCACCAATTTCGAGAAAACCTAACCTAACTCGCCAAACCGAAATTGAACCCCAAAAGTTTCTATCGTAGGCCAGGGTCAAAGGTCACCAGATTTGGATAGAGATCTTTGAGAATAACTTAGAGAAACACAATTTACTATTATCATTTAATTTCATTATTCTAGACTTTCGATTGAATAGTCTTAGTTAATAAATTAAGTCTTACATGTCATAAACAGTTCTTAAATTGGCTCGGAATGTTTGCATTTATGGAATGGCAGCGTTCGTTAGGATATCCAAATCACATCGATGTAGACACTTTCTCAAAGATGATTAGGATTTTGCCGCTGATGGAAGAGCTACCTCGGGGCTCAACTGCGACTTCTTCCTTTGGTAACTCCGAGGTATGATACGAAATGAACCGTCCCATTTATGTAATGGCGGCTTCGTCGGGATATCCAAATCGCTTTGATGTGGATTGTTTCTTGAAGAGGATTAGGATTTTCTCGGGTCTCTGTGTGACATCATCTGTTGATAACGTCGAGTTATGATGGAATGGAACGTTCCCATTTATGTAATGGCGGCTTAGTCAGGATACCCATCTTCACAAGATTATGGAACTGCCTTATTGACAAAATGACTGCATTCGTTTAATAACTTAAATTAAGCATCAGCTATTCCAATGGCTTATTGAAGTGAAACAAAAAAAAAAAAACTGATTCTCTTAAGAAACTATTAAGACATACCTCCCTCGGCGAATGAGAGGAAAAAAACCCAGTAAAATGGGTAAAAAAAATTAAACCTATCTTTCCTGAAACTGGAAGAACGAGTTTTAAAATTAAAATGGGAAAATTAAAAATAAAAATCTGTTCTGATGATCGGAACATGAGGTTTTATATCCGATTATTAGCATCTAATGCTAGCATGGTGGAACGTGCCAACAATTAAAACATTTCTTGGTTTTACTCTGGAGAATTCACTAGTCTCGATTCCTTCACAATACTATCGAATTACTCAACAAAGCCTAAAATGAGGAATTTCCCACCATCGAGTTAATTATTAAGTCTACCTCTAATCTGATGGGAAACGATACTTTTTTGTGTTGTTTCAGTGTTCAACAATACTTGTAGACACACACCAATCTGTACGTATACTTCTTAGTGAATCCAGACCCGAATGGCACATGTCCTCAATGTTGGTTTCTCTAGAATCTGGAAAGTAAATTCCTAACATCTCTGTTAGTGTTTCTTTTCTAGATTTTGTATAACTACCATTTTTAAGTTTTATAGAACTTAGTTGGTTATAGTTGCCCTTTACGGATCTGAATGCTGGCCAGCTACATTGAAACATGAACAAGTGCTCCATGTTATGGAAATGCGAATGCTAAGATGGTGTCTTGGCTTGACAAGATTCGACCATGCAATGAATGAAGATGTACGACGATGATTCGGTGTGGCATCAATCATAGAAAAAATGCGAGAAGGAAGACTCCGATGATATGGACATGCGGTATGCAGTGATGAATATTCAGTGGCGACGACTGCCATGTGTCTCGAACCTCATGGCCAACGACCACTTGGCCGGCCCAAAAAACGATGGATGGACCGTCTTAAAGAAGACATGAAACAGATGAATGTTGCCCCCCAAGACGCCTTGGATCGAGCCAAATGGAGACGGATGTGCTGAAAAGTGGACCCTGCCATAGCACGGGACTAATGCTAGGAAGAAGAAGTTACCTTTATCTAAAATTTTGATAAGTTTAGCAGTACTGGAGATGTCTGATACAGCTTCACAAAATTTTCTCCAAGGTGTCTTTTTAGCCTCTCTAATGGCCTTATTGTAACAGTTAAGGATGTTCTTATACTCCTCCCATTCACCTGTCTTTTTCGCTTTATTGAAAAGCCTTCTTATTTTAGATCTTAGGTTGCTAAGTTCATTATTCCACCAAGGAATATTATTATAATTACTCTCTAGACTAGCAATCTTGACCGGACAATTCTGATGATAAGAACTCAGAATAGCTTGTTGCAGCTGGTCAACAGCTATCTCAATATCTAACACTGAGAGTATATTAGAGCTCATACTTCCAGATCCTCTTTAAAGCCAATCCAATTCGTCTTCCTAAGATTCCTAGGAAATACCATTTGTTAGTCTTTTATCTGCAACATAGAAGCAAATGTATCTATGATCTGAAAGAGAAGGTTATTCAATACATGCCAATTATAAATAGATCAAAGTAAATTAACAGAGCACAGTATAAGATCAATAACTTCACTCCTATTACTTACAATGAAAGTAGGTTCATCGCCTATATTTAAAACATGTAATTTAGTACTTACCAAATATTTCACGAGGCTTTCTCCTCATTGGTTGCAGTCAGTGCTACCCCAGGCGACATGGTGAG
Organism: Thereuonema tuberculata; assembly: GCA_023159025.1. NCBI lineage: Eukaryota > Metazoa > Arthropoda > Chilopoda > Scutigeromorpha > Scutigeridae > Thereuonema > Thereuonema tuberculata. The sequence continues at coordinate 46,331 of JAFIDM010006943.1, forward strand.
TATTGGTGTCACATCCAATGATGAGTGGTGTTCCATTGCTTTCACAATGGTTTGTAAGATTCCTTAACTCCAAAGGAAGAAAGTTATCATTCTCCTCATAGGGAAGGTATGCTAAGACAATAATAAGTTCACTAATTCACTAAAAAACTCTACAAACATTAATCTCTACAGCAAGCTTAACTACAGTTGTATCTCTTGAGAGAAACTCTGAGGGGTATGGCGTTTAGGCCTTCCCTAACCAGAATAAAGCTTCTCATATTGTTACAGGTGATGTCATAACAGAGACCACCATCCTGATCTTGGTAATCCTAAAATATTACCTTTGTAAATCCAAGGTTCATGGATAATGGCTAAATCAATGTTATCCCAAGCCAGTCTGTGGCACAAGGCTGCGGAGGCAGACCGGCAGTGGTGAAGATTCATCTGAATGCAGTTCAACATGGTTGTGTTGACGTTAGGGAATCAAAGGTTGAGAATGGAATGGTTAGGAATTTTCCTCACTGTGGGTGTCAGATTCCAGTACCATCCTCATTCATCTCAACGAATTCCATGTTTTCGGATAAAACCGATCCCATGTCCAATATCCCCTGTCATCACATCCATTGTTGTTCCTATCTAATCTTCTATTTTAGTAGAAGTGAAACTACCTGCTGGCTCCTTGGATGTAGAGGGCTCAGGTGTCAAGGTATTAGCCTCTGGTTTCACATTTTCTAGGTCATGTAGAATCTTTAAGATTTCTTTATCGACCCCGGCGTACACTAAACGTCTTGCCTGAATGATAAATATAGCAGATTCCCTGTCTACTTGAAAGATCCATCTTAAAGCTCGAGGGTCTGAGATGCGATTCAACACCCACCAACAATTTGTATTAAACATCTTGTCGTAGGTGTTGAGTCCACGCAGTAGGACAGCTGAATCAGTTGTCTAGATGTCTCTTGTTTTAAAAGTGCAAAATAAGCTGTCTTATAAAATAAATATATTAATAATCTTGTAACAATAGTTTATTACAAATAAATATCGTAAAATGTCCAATGTAAATAAACTTTCTAAATCTTATGAGAAATAATGTTCGTGTTTCTTCAGCTGATGTATCTCATACCCTAACATTCATGAAGAACAATAATTCTGGAATTGCCAATGCATTTTATCTCTAAGAATTTCTCTTGAGTTTATCCCATAGATATAAAGTTCTACTTACAATTCGATGATCATTTCTTGCAAACACATCATAATTTCTTTCTAATATCCACTTATAATCGTCAGCAAGGTCTACTGGTGATTTGTCGATTCCAAAACTTGTTCGAATCCTATTTCCGCAGATGATATATCTAAACTCCACATCTGATTCGTTCAAATCGAAAAACTCAAATCTAATACCAGGCTAGAAAAATAAGTAGATGAAATCATTAGCAATTGTAAGTTTTACATGAAGATACTCTGATGAATAGATCTTATTACGAATGTTCGATATACATTCCGAATAACCATTACACAAAATGAATGTCTCAACGTTTATACTTATCAGTATTAATATCGGTTGCAAATATTTGAGTTCAGGATATTTATTCCTCTATTCATCTATTAGTTCGCAATCTATATCCTCTTCATCATCTCCTTATTATGCAGTCGTCTTCGCAATTCAATCTTCATCGCCATGTTCTCCCTCAACCAGTCACATCACTTTTTCATTGTCCGAATAACAATCAATGCTCTCCAGTCAACACGAATACCGTGCAGTCCATTTTTCTTAATTGTTACTCATATCACATAACAAAAGAAATCAAGTTGAAATTAACTTCTGAATGATTATTCTTTTCTCTCAAAATAAAATATTTATATATACATATTTTATTTTCCAAAATTATGTCATGTGTTGTTTTAGGCGCACGCCATCGAGTGCACTCCCAAGCAAGCCACGGATACGGGACAAAAGGGGAAGAGGTAGATAAGGGGGTGAATGAGGAGATTGGACGGGAAAAATAAGGGGAGGTGCCGTGGAACGCTAGCCTAGTGAAGGTAGCTCGCCGATGGCCCGCGCCTTCTCAAGGATGAAAGACAGATTGGCTTCGTAGAGTGAAAAAAAAAGGCTTTATTGCGGGTATGGAGAAGGAAAGGATTGGAGAATACAAATAAGGGGAAACGGGAAGACTCACTGTGCCGGACAAAGCAGGAAACAGGCAGGGCAGGAGACGCTGGAGCTCATCTGCGGTTTCCGGCGGGGGGGACGTTCACTGCTGTCGTCGACTCGTGGTCGTCAGCCGACTTTGGAGAACTGGAGGTCCAAATGCGAGCGACTGCTCAGGACGATCCGCTCGATCTCTTGCCGGAGAAGACGTAGCGGGGGTTCAGGAATGCACCAATATCCAGGTGCTCAGCTCGGGGATAATTCCGACCTCTGATCAGGGACTCGCAGATCAGGAGGGCGGTGTGGCTCCGAGAAGCGAGGGAGATCGAGCAGGGATTTTGAAACTGCTCCCTGACAATCCCACTCGCCGACTGTGTCTGTTGTCTTGTTTTTCGTCTCAAGGAGAAAGGTGTTGGTCGCCTCTGGTCAAGAAGGGGTGGCATCCCTTACGTAGTCCCAGTTGGCCTTTCCTTTTGTCTTCCCCCTATTGAGAGCAGAACTCTGATGCAATGCCTAACAGGGGGACAAAGGAATTGGCTCTTAACGTAGCAAAGAAACAGTTTTCACGGGCTGGTTGTCTTTGTGTACCAGCCATAAAAGCACTTACCGGTCACTCCTAAAGTCGGGAAAAGCACAGTTTAATAGGGATAAGGGCGCCGTGTTGGCGGGGAATAAGGGAAAAAGAACTCTTGCAGCACCAGGAATTGATAGGAAGGCAGAAATGTAAAAATGATGGAGATATGGAGAGGAATATGCAAGAAACAGGATGTGGAAGGAGGGAGAAGAGAGAAAGGGTTAGCGGAAGCGTCGAGGCACGAACTACGTTTGTGACACCTCCCCCTCACTCAAAACTCAAGGGCATGGGAGAAGCTTGGGAATGCAAGGGGAGAAGTAATCAGGCAAAAGGGGTGGACGGTGGAGTGTGACCTTGACAGGTTTAGGCAGGTCACTGGCTTTCAGAACCCTGAGCCTCGGGCCTTGCAAAACACTGTCATTGTTGTTAAAGGTTCCTGTCAAGCAATGTGCAGTTGCGTGATCTTCCCACACACAAAATAGCACTCCTCCATTTAAATTAAAATTCTTCACTAGTGGTAGAGGTTTCCATTCTGGGGTTCTATCCACCCGCCTAAGAAGATCCATTTGGATGTTTCCTATTTCACTTCTGTCCAGTTTTTCATCTGGAAACTTATCCTTGATGATGGCTATCTTAATGTTAGAGATGGCCTCACTGTAGGAATGTGGTTTTGTTCCTTGCCTGGATCTCTTCGATGGGCCTTGTACGTTCAGAGGTGACGGTGTCATAGCGTCTGAACGCTGTCTTTTCGTATTTCCTTAGGAGATATTTGCTTGCTTTCAGCTACAGAAGTTTCGGCTTGCCTCTGCCTTTGCAATTTCCTCCTGGCTGTTTTGGACCAACCGCCCAGCTGCAATCTGCTAATGTTTGAAGCAGTATGTTTCATTTCCTTGGCTCCTGAAGATAACTCGAAACTATCTGTTAAGTTCATGGAGATAGGTTCTACGTTAGAAGTAATTGTACTTGCTTGTTGGGAGATCCCAGAACAAAGCTGTTTTCTTCCCTAAATTCATATATCGTGATAGCTGCCCTTAATGGTTGGGTACTTCCCAAAGGCGATCCTAACCCTTGTTTTTTGTTTGTATTATTTTTATCCATTTTTTGTCCCACGAGACCGGGGGAATCAAAAGTCACCATTTGTGAAACCCCCTGTTCCAAGCAGAAGGCTAGATACGATGGGTTCTGCCTGGTGCCTCAAAGGGATCGTTTATGGCACAACATTTTTCGCTACCCTTGTATCATACAGTTCTTGGCACAATACCTATCCTGTTAGCCAGCATGTTTTGGGACCTCCAACTGGGAGTTCCTTTCTACATCTGTTTCCACCCTCCACGAAGAGGACTTGGGGTTGGAAATTTTAGAGGGCTTATGGCCCCTACCTCCCCATTGTTATGCTGTTTCCCATCTTTTTCATGTGGTATGGCAAGTTCCCTAGCCACTTGCACTATTGTTGGATACAATAATCACAATATTCCGTACTATATTTGAAATTTTGCGTGAGTAATTAGATTGAGGAAAATATCAAATGATTAAAACTTCAGCTTGAAAAAATTACAGTCGAACCTCCATATATCGAACTTCCACATATCGAAATTTTCTATATATCGAACTCTTAGCAAATTTCCATGTTCATTACATAGAAAAACTGTTTCTATATATCGAAAAAATCTCTATATATCGAAATTTTTTTTCAAGACTTATTGGGATAAAAGTGTTGATAAAGTTGAATTGCTGAAGAATGTAGATAGCGGAATGCGCAAAAAAGACATTTCAGCTAAATTTGGTATTTCCGCAAGCACAGTGTCGACTATTATAAAAAATCGGAATGCCGTTGCTGATTATCCTACAGACGAAGACGTACTGAATTGGTTTCATGAAACTGAAAAAGAAATCGAAGAACCAGAGGAAGTAAATAAATCTGAAAACATTTCTAAGCCATCGAAAAAAGAAATGCGAGGAGCGTATGAAACAAAACGTCGTGGACTGAATAAATACGAACATTTCTTTGATAAATTTTCCGCAAAACTGGTTGTTCAGCAAGATAATCGAAGTTTAAAAAAAAAAAAAATTAATTGTGATCATTGTAACCTGGATTATTGTTTTTTTAAAAGGTAGGTAGTACTCAATACAATTAAAAAATGAATTAATATAAAAATTTATTAACTTATATTTAATGTGATTAGCATATAAATTAGAAATTGAGTTTCGTATACGAAAATTAGGTTTAATTTTAATATTTTACGAGTAATTATGATAAAATTCTATATATCGAATTTTTTTCCGGCAATTTGCTACTTCGATATATGGAGGTTCGACTGTAGTTTTATTTGACTTAACGCACAAATGCATTTTTTTTTACAGAGTTTGTGCCACAATTGATTCATCCTCCAATTCACAATGTAGGCTATTCATTGTTTGTTGCAGTTATGAAAACTACAGAAGACAATGATCTAGCATATTTCAAATGGGCTGTACAGGAAATTAATCTGGAGATTTGCTGGTCAAGGTTAGGTGGACACTGTTACTTCATTGTTTGAACTTAGAATAATAGTGCTTCAGTCAATCAATGAATTCCATCAATCAGATGAAAGTATCTAAGGCCAAACTGAACAGCAGGATATATTGTTATGAATACTCGAAAAGTAGAATAAACTATTTCTTTTTTAGTCACAAACAACTTTATATTTTCTTAAATGTGTTCCAAAAAATATAAGCTGCATTCTTTCCTATTGTCTACCATAAAATATGACATATTTTCATTGTTATCTGTTCTAATTAATCCTACTTATATAAATGCTTTTTCAACAAGTTTCTTTCTGTAAAATTTAATTGCAATAAATAATGGGTTGCAAAGAAATCACTATTTCTCATTTACTTAAAATATCAGTCTAATTTTTTTTATATTAATATAACCAAAGACATTTTTAAATAGTATTTTTGATGTAATTACTCGTAGAGAGCAAGTATTTATAGAATTCCATGTTACAGGATAGCACAAGCAATTTCTGAATTGGACTGTTGTTTGTCTAATGAATTGAATTGACAATAAAAGCTGTTTTCAAGTAATTAACAAACTGTATACATTGTTATTCATATAATAGTAATTAAACAATGCATTACATAATACAGTAAAGCCCCAATTATCTGTCGAACTGGGTGGCAGGGCACTGCAGATAGCGAAAATTGTGGATAACCCGAAAAAAGATTAAAAATGAGATGTAAACATGAAAAAAACATATTTCAGCATAAAAACTGTTTTATTGTACAAAAAACCTAATATGTAAAACTTTTAAAACATGCAGTACAGCAGAAACCTTTGCTCTACATCTAAATCAGCAAGATCCTGCCCCTCATCCACAAATTCCGAGAAGGATTACAATGCACAATAAACCTGTCAATAATTTTTGACCTTCGCACTGTAGGGCCTATTGTACTTTCCCTCTTGTTGGCTTGGGTTAAAACTGGTTTTTTTTGAGGTTCGTAATTAAAAAAAATTTTCGCGGAACTTGCGGATAATCGAGGCTTTACTGTAGTTACTTTCCATATATCCTTCTGTGCTCAACATGTATTTTTAAGGTACAATAAAATTGTGGATTTGTGTAAAATATGTGAAAATAAGTCTAGAAGCAAATAAGTAAGGCTTAATATATATATATATATATATTTTTATTCAATGTGATGTTGATAAGGCACATTGATATTTTTAAACATTTTTCTTCTTCTTAAATCTGCTGATCATAATACACTGATAACCAGCCATACCCTTATACCCAACACCAGTGATTCATCTATTAAATATAAAACAAACAATAAAAAAGTTTGGAATGTCATTGTTATGAACAGAAATTTCTATAACAAAAAAAATAAACCCTTGACATTTGGAAGATTTAATTTCTACATAAAGGAAACGAAAACCAACCAACATTTTATAAACAACTACTGGAAAGACTGAGTAGAAAAAAAATAGATTAAACCATCAATTAAACAGTAACTTACTGTTGCTCAATGACAAGATATTTTAGAATTCCAATATAAAGCTGAGTTCAATGAAAGGAACTTCTCTCCTATCAGTATAAATATCGAGGGTTGCCATACATCCCAGAGGAATGGAACCACTTTACTTGTGTTTTTTTTTTCTTTCTTTCTAGAATATTGCTTGTCCCATATTTTGAAATTTGCAGTTCACTGATGAATTTCCCCTCTACTTATAGACAGAAAGTAAAAACTCATTGTCAGTGAAATTAAGGGATTTCCATTGGGTTCCATCATAATATGTTAAGACATGGAATAACAAATTTAGGATAGAATCTAAAAGCAAAATTAATAAATGCCAAAGATATTAAAAAAGTTTCAATAAAAACTGTTGAAAAGTTATCAGGAACTAACAAATTTTAATCTGATCCTGCAAATAATGTTAATGCATAAAATAACTGACTAAATGTCTTGAATTTGGTTTTCAAGGAATAACTTTGCATTTACAGAATATCAGTAATCATTGAGCTTGAGATATCTGGCAACCCTGCTATTTTAGCTAATAAATTTTGTATAAGATATAGAATACTTTCAAATTATTTTTTCAAATTTAATTTGAAAAGTCAAAAGACCAAGTCATTTACATTACTGACCTCCATTTTATTTTCTTGTTTTTTAATTTATATATTTAAATATAAAAAACTACTCAACACAATGCCTTTAAATATCAATACAACAAAAAATATTATTACCAAAAACTCTAATTTCATTTATTTTTTTATTTTTTGCTAAGAAGACATAAGTTTTAAAAGTAAGATACTTTGCCCATTTGATTAATACAGTCAACACAACAAAACAGATTAAGTATCAACATGTGAGCTGTATCTCTCACACAGGAAAAAAATCGCGTTCCTTTGTTTTACAATCAAATTTTATTCCAAAAAAAAATGCTAATTAGTAATCATCAGAACTGAAATATCTCTTAAATATATTTAAAAAAAAATCTTTTAAGGAAAAGAATTGGAAAACTATCTCTTTCAACAAAGAAATTTATAAACTATTTTAAGTATCTTGATATATATCATTTGATGTTTCTAAGTATTGGAAACAAAGCAATGAAACTCAACTGCTGAAAAACTTATTAGTTTTATAATGCAGGCAATATTTCAGACTAAAACCAAGAATACAAACATTAAAACTCACAATGACATTTATTTTTAAATAATAATAATTTTCAGGAAAACAGTGAAATCAAGCTCAAATATTAAGTAAAAAGCTCGCTAGTTTAAAAGAAAACAATTAGTAGGTAATTTTAAACAAGAACAGCCAAAATAGTAAGTCTGAAACGAAAGAAATAGTAACTATTCATTTAAATTTCTGTTACTTTTCAGTAGATAATAACTTTCTTTCTATCTTTTCTAAAACCAAAAAAGATTATGTTAACTTTTTATTTTGTTTGCTTCCAGTATAAAAATAGGTTATCTATTATAGGCTTTATAGTTATTATTTTGGCTGCATTATGGAACTGTTCTTTTAAAATTTGGAGGCATTCTATCGAATTTCCCATCAAATAAACCATTTCACACAAGTCAAACACATCTCGAAATATCAATCTTTCACATTATTATTCATACAGATCCATTTACACAATTTTCAAATGTTATGTTTTGGCTAAATTTGGAAGATGATTCTACAAGAGTTTTATAAATATTTGGAAATTTTGCTTCTTTTTAATTGAAGTACCTTGGCAACTGATCATCGTTCTTCTGCTCTGTGAACCAATACCCTGAGAAAGGAAGAAGCACTGTTAACCAGGCATTGGTATAGGCCATTGAGCGAGTGAGTGCAATTATAGCATCAACACTGAGCATAAGGTTTAAGGAAGATCGTTTGTTTACTTATAATGTATCTGTTTAGAATCTTGTAAGACAATCTTTACTGGAACCTGCCATTTGAATCATTCATAACACTTGTTGTCTTAATGCATGGAATTGCATTTCTAAATAAACAGTATTATATTATTATTCCTTTTTCCACTCTTCCTTCCACGTGTCTGAATGAACATTATAAATAAAATATAAGTTTCTTTTTATTGTTCTTGCATCAAAGTGGCATTTTATAAAACAGAATCCAGGCATCAAGAAGTTGACTTCTGCATTGGATACATGATCACCTAAGAAAAGAAAGCTCCATTTTAGTAAAAAGGACAATTTAATATTAATTTCGTAATAAACACTTTTTGAATATCGAAGAATGATATTTGATAAAGGCAATCTTACTTTTTATCACAAAATGCTTCTAAGTACTCATTCTTAAGGGTTCTTTTAGTGGCTGTTGTCACTTTGCAAGCAAGTGAAAAGTTTATTCATAATTAAATTTCCAAGATAATTTTATTTTCCTAGAAATGACAAATTTCAGTACAAAGTAAATGAAATGATGAGAAGTATATAGAAGTAGATGAGAAGTATATAGAAGTAGATGAGAAATATATAAAAGTATATAGAAAGAGATGAGAAGTATATACACTCCCGTGCAGCTAAATCGACTCACTCCTTCAGAGCGCACAAAAAGGCGTATGTTTTTTAAATGGCTTAACCGATTTTCAAAAAACATTTTTTTTGAAAGCCTAATATTTTTACTTTACAATGACACGATTATCATTAAAATCTGTACAATATTTTGTTTTATAATGCATTTTGAATGAAAACGCAACCAAAATTCATGCTTAGGAAAAAAAATTATAGATACGTTAAATTAAATTACAACAAAAAATTCAAGCAAAACAAGGAAACTTTTATTAATCAATACTTGGTATTGCCTCCCCTTGCCTGTACGGCAGCTTGCATGTGGTTCCTCATAAACCCTATTAAGGTTTTAACAAAGTCTTGGGGGATCCCATTCCACTCCTCCTCCAGCGCAATCTTGAGCTCGTTGATATTAGACGGTGCCGGATTTCTGGCTCGGACCCTCCGTTTGAGCTCGTCCCACAAATGCGCAATCGGATTCATGTCGATACTGGGCTGGCCACTCCATCGTCTCGAAACCAACCTCCTCCATGAATTGCCGAGTGCTACGTGCTGAATGACACTGGGCATTGTCATGCACCAACATGAAGTCTTCCCCGATATATCCTGCGTAGGGCACAACATGATCCAGAAGAATGTCCTCAATATATCGTCGAGCAGTCAGACCCTCCTCCAACCTCCACCAGGTATGCAAACAAGATCTGTTTTTCCCTCAAGTGATATGCCAGCCCACATCATGCAGGAACCGCCGCCGTACGAGACTGTTTCAGCAAAACAGCACTGTGAAAATCGCTCTCCTGGATGCCGGTAGACCTGGCCTCTCCTATCATTACCATGGAGACACATTCTGCTCTCATCAGTGAATAGGACAGACCGCTATTGCTCGATGCTCCAATTGACATGTTCCCGAGCAAATTCGAGTCGTGCTGTGCGGTGACTTATGGTCAATTTTGGGCCTCTAGCGGGCCATCTTGGCGTGAGGTTGGCTTCCTTCAAGCATCTTCTGACTGTCCATTGACTAACAGTTCAAACTTGTCTCAGCTCCTGTTGCATTTCAACGCCCGTGAGATGGCGATTTCGCAGTGAAGTTGAAACGATAAAGCGATCCTCCCTCTCAGATGTGCATCGGCGCCGAACAGTATGTGGTCTCCGAGTGAAGGTACCAGTTTCCTGAAACCTTCTGAATACTCTTGAGACAGCAGATTGGCTCAAGTTTAGTTGACGAGCGACTTCTCGTTGACTGTGGCCTGCTTGCAACAAAGCAACAACTTGTGCAGTGTCTTCTGGCGTAGTATCCATGGGTTTGTGAAAACAATGAATTAAAGTTGCAGAGATGTGTACAGATGAACGTCTGCTAAGCGACTGAAAAGAAATATCGGTCCACGTGGGATTTTATAGGAGAGTGCGGCGCGCAACTTGTGGTTTCCGTTCAGACTGCATTTTGCTACGCTTACGTTCAGATCACATTCATTTGGAAAATATTGTAGAGATTTTAATGATAATGGTGTCATTGTAAAATAAAAAACATTAGGCTTTCAAAAAAAAAAATGTTTTTTGAAAATCGGTTAAGCCATTTAAAAAACATACGCCTTTTTGTGCGCTCTGAAGGAGTGAGTCAATTTAGTTGCACAGGAGTGTTGAAGTAGACAAGAAGTATATAGAAGTAAGTTAGAACTATTCCAAATGAAAAGCTTTGCCAGGAAGCCAATGTATTTCTGGAGGCAAAGTGAAAATTCCCTTAGTATGAAAATCCTAACTCTCTATCTTTCTCCACCCAAGTCTTCTTTTAAAAACCTATTACTAAAGTTTCAGCTTTATTTTGTAAAACATTGAATTGTCTATATAGTAGATGGAGTAAAAAACAGAAGGGTTAAAATACTCAAATTGAAGTAATAATCATGAACTATTTTGTTTTAACCTCTTTTTTCTTTCTGGCATATTAAGGTGTACTACAAACATTAGACCAACTTTATCAGAACCTGCAGGTAAAAAAAATACCGTTGTAAGGCTATAACTAAATGTTTTGTCATTACACATCAACAAAAAAAAATCTAAATACTTCATTTCTTGAAAATGAATTTTTTAAACTAAAAATCTTTGTCCTACTTTTTTCCACCAAGCATAATACTACTAAAGTGATTTTGAATAAGATATGTTTATAAATACGGCAGAAAAAAAAAAGTAAAAAATGCTCTCCTCTGTGCTGCCTACAATCCATATAGATCATAGAAACTTCTACGAATTCTCTCTCTCCAGCATACAACGAACTCATTTTCATTATAACTTGTCGGCTTCCCGTCGCTTCGCTCCGGAAGCCTCGCGTATGTAACGGAAAAGAATTTGTTATTTATTAAAAAAACACACACACACAAATTACATCAAGTAAAATAAAACTAAAATTTTTTTAAAGTTTTTTTTTTATTTTAATTTTTGATGTATATATTCTCTCAATTCACGACTGCTTTTAGAATCAGCGTGTGAATCATATATCTGTGATATATTTTTATTTTTTATAGAGATTAGAATGTAATCCTTTAGGGTCTAATGCCTAAGACGTCTAACTTCGAAGCAGAAGGTTGCATGTTGGATTCCAGTAGATAACTTGTAGAAATTATTTCTATTTTTGTAAATTACAATAATTGCACCAGACCGAAAGAGAAATAAAAGATTTTCGTAATATAGATACAATTTTCAGTCGCTTTTGAGCTACAAATAGTGAGCTTTCAGTATTCTACTTAATAGAAATAGTGCTTCTTTCTTTCTTGAGTCTCTTTTTTTTATTTCCATTGATACTTTACAGTGGTTTTTGAGTTAGAAATAGTGATTGTTTTTTAGTAACGAATAGCGATTTTTCAGTATTCTACCTAATAGAAATAGTGATTATTTTTTTTCTGTTCTTTTTTATCCAATTCCAATTGATACTTTTCAGTGGTTTTTGAGTTACAAATAGTGAAAATTATCTATATCTATTAGCTAGGCCATCAGATTGTTCGATATAGATATTTGAAGAAGAGATTTCAGATGGACGTTAGTTGATATAGATGATAAATGAAGATCATAGCTTGTATACGAAATTCTTCGCAACAAATTGATTGTGAGTATTCTTTAGAGTGAAGATAACCAAATTCTGTTGAATTGTGACTCAAAGACCTAAAGTTGTATGTGAGTTAAGACAACGTTTTCCAATTATATGGCAACTTTATTTAGAGTTTGTCCTTGAGCTTTATTGATAAATATCGCATAAGAAGGTCTGATCGGAAATTGTTTTCTTGTGAAAGTGAATGGAAGTAGATTATCGCATGGTTCCATAGACATCCTATGGATGAAAACAAAATCTCCTTTGTGAGTTCTGTTATAATTTCGGTTTCTATGAGATCATTATCGAATGAACAGCATTTAAGTTGAGTTCCATTGCAGTATGCAAACTTGGGATTGATGTTTCGCAACAATATTATTGGAGATCCAATCTTCAATGACAAACGATGTTGAGGAATTCCGCTGAGATTCAATGCGTTCAGACACTTGGGCATATAGAGATGTTCGTGTGATGGATTATCAGAAGTGTCAATTTTATTCGCACTTGTATTGTATGCTCTGTAGTCTCTCCTTGTATTCTTAGACTTATCATTCGATTGATGTTATCGACACTCTCGTTCATCTCGTTTATCCAATTCCAATTGATACTTTTCAGTGGTTTTTAAGTTACAAATACTGATTTCTCAGTATTCTACCTAATGACGTACTGCGTCTTTCTTTTTTGACTTTCTTTTTAATTACAATTGTTACTTTTCAGTCAAATTCAGTTCAGTTTTGACAGATAAGTCAAAAAAGCAATATGGAGAGAGTTGTAGTTCCCATGGCCTAATGGGTAAGATGTCTGACTTCAGATCAGAAGGTTGCAGGTTCGATTCCTGTCGCAGATGTTTCATTGAAAAAATTCTTTCTATTTTTCATTCTAACAGAAAACTGCGCCGGACAGACAGACAAAGAAATAAAAGATTTTAGTAATATAGATTGTTACTTTTCAGTCAAAGTCAGTTCAGTTTTGACAGATAAGTCAAAAAAGCAATATGAATAGAGTTGTAGTTCCCATGGCCTAATGGGTAAGATGTCTGACTTCGGATCAGAAGGTTGCAGGTTCGATTCCTGTCGCGGATGTTTCATTGAAAAAATTCTTTCTATTTTTCATTCTCACAGAAAACTGCACCGGACAGACAGACAGAGAAATAAAAGATTTTCGTAATGTAGATTGTTACTTTTCAATCAAAGTCAGTTCAGTTTTGACAGATAAGTCAAAAAAGCAATATAAAGAGAGTTGTAGTTCCCATGGCCTAATGGGTAAGATGTCTGACTTCGGATCAGAAGGTTGCAGGTTCGATTCCTGTCGCGGATGTTTCATTGAAAAAATTCTTTCTATTTTTCATTCTCACAGAAAACTGTGCCGGACAGACAGACAGACAGAGAAATAAAAGATTTTAGTAATTTAGATTATATATGAAACATTCAAATGAAAATTATCTTGAGGTATCTTTTACTTCTGATCCTGCTCAGGGCAAATTTTATTATAAAATTAAAACATTTACATTATGTAGAATTGTCTAACGAACAATATAAAGATCCTGCCATGGCAAAAAAATGTAGAATGCTACCTAGTAGTAATTTGGATTTGAATATATATCGGGTGGCCATAATTAAACAGGAGTTGTTTGGAGTGCGATAGGCAAAAAATACTGATGGGCCAAAATTGGCTAAATTTAATATATATACTTTTCAGATCATGGGATTGCAATTCGCAGAAAACATATTTTAGTTCCAAAATGGCACCACAGGGGGGGGGGGTGACTAGCACTGTTTGGTGAGCTAATCATACATAGGAAAGAACACAGAAGTGTACAGTTGACAATAGGTTTTATTAATAGATCAGTTATGGTTCAAGATGTGGTCCTTGCATGTTGTCTATAATCTGCTTTCTATGAATTGTAGATTCTACTGCAGACTGCAGCAAATCTCCAGAGATTTGTCTCACGTGAAGCAGTATTCGGCCCTTCAATGTTGACAAACTATCATTGTGTCCTTCGCAAACCAATGCCTTCAAGTAACCCCACAACCAAAAGTCACATGGAGTGAGATCAGGTAAACGTGCGGGCCATGTCATCAGGAATGCTTGACTAATTATGCAGTATCAGTGAAATGCTGATGTAGGACTAGTTCTAGAATTACAAAATTTCGCAGCATCAGTTGATATCGCACTGCAATGACAGACCAATGATACGTCACTGGTCCTGTTGGTTGCAACTGGATATGCCTGAATACTGCCCGAGCACTGCTAGATGTTTGCAGCATTCGCTTCCACTATGGACTTTGCAACAGTTTCAACTTGTCATTTATACTGGTTTGTGCCATATTCTGGTTGCAGTTGTAAACATTCAGTATTTTCAGAATGTGAGATCATGTTTCGTAAATTGCTAATAGTCATGGGACCTTTCCGTAGGCCCTTTGTTGTTCAGAATAACCATAGTGCAATGGATGCATTACTGTTATTTTGGTAATAAAACTTTGCGAGCAATGTACAATCACATAAACAGCATTGCAGATAGTAACATTCACAGCACCGTCAAGCAGGTCGCACTGACCGATGCCACTCATGTTGAGGTTTATATAAGCTTATCTGATGTCTGTTGTCTGTCACTGGGTGGCTCAGTGTACAGCACCAGTTTCCCCCTGGCGGTGATATTCGGAACTAAATTTTTTTTTTTTGCAAAATCGTAATCCCATGGAATGAATAGTATATACACCAATTTTGGCCATTTTTGGCCCAACATTTTTTTGTCTATTGCGCTCCAAACATCTCCTGTTTAATTATGGCCACACGATATCTTCCTATGACACCTAGAATATAGAAAATCCTTCTTTTGATGAGGCAAGGGGACAATGAGGTCTCACAGCATACTCAAGAATGTTCTCATCCTTTCTTCAAACAAGTTAACTCTCACTTCAGCCAATGTGAATAGTAATGAAAACTTTCATACTTGTCATTCTGTGATTGCAGAATTTCCAATGAAGGATTTTGTTCTATTTAAGCCTACCATTATGTTCTAGGAACCAGTTCTGTACAATCTGGACACAAAAGGTTCTCGCCTTATCAATGTGATAGTAGCCATACCTGAGGGAAAATCCATCTCTATCACATTTAGCTAGCAGTGTGGGACAGAACACTGTCCAATTCAGCCACAGATCTTTAACCATACATGGTCTTGGATTGTAGGATACCAAACAAGCAGGATTCATGGCTTCATTTGTTTTCTTTGAAATTTTGTGGAATCCAATCATATTCAACCATAACTACTGTTGTTGAACTTACCTTGGGTCAGCATAGGACTGTTTATACCAATCTCATGAAAGTGAGTGCAGTTTTCTGATCATTCTTTTACAGTTCAAGTTCACTGCCAATCATAGCCATCGACTTGTATAAATTACTAAGAAGCTCTAACTAAATAATCTAATTCAATTCTTCCTTGTAATGATGTTTGGAGAATAATAAGAATTTATGAATGAAGTTGTTTCAATCATAACACTGAAAAACAAAATTTAAAAAGTGGCACATATCTTGGTACCTAACACTTGTTCTAAGACAAGTGAAACGTGCTGATTCAAAATATGTAAACCATTTGTCTCTATCACCCACCGTTTTTTAGATACAGTGGTGGTCAGAATTATAAGGACAACTGAAAATTTCACAGAAAAAATTTATTTCTGAAGTAAATAAAGTGAAATGTATACATAAAATGCTTTTTTATGCTAGAAATCATTGTAGAATGCAAAACATTGGAAAATGTAAAATATGAATGATTTGCCGTATTAAACAAAAAATGTCATTGTAAAAACTGGCCAAAATTATAAGGACAATGAATGTTTTTGGCCTAAAACATACTAATAATTAATAATCTCCCCCTTCTTCTCAATCACTTTCATCAGTCTTGACGTCATAGAGTTTGACAGTTCCTTAAGAACGTTTTTAGAAATGTTTTTCCAGGCTTTTTCGATGGATGACATGAGTTCTTGCTTATTTTGATATTGAACACCATTTTTGTATACTTCGTGTGCCAGAATACCCCACAGGTTTTCCATTGGATTTAGATCTGGGCTTCTGGCCGGCCAATCAAGTAATTTCACGAAATTAGCATCAAACCATGCTTTCGAAGTTTGAGAAACATGTACTGAGGCATTGTCCTCCTGGAACAAAAAGTCTCCACTTGTAATTGACAGTGCTTCTGATAAAAGATTATTGCCCAATATGTAAATATAACTCTGAGACTTCATTTTGCCCTGCACAAAAACTATTGCAGTGGTTCCGCGAGTTGCGAAACCTCTTCAGACCAGCCACTGAGCCACCTCTAAATCTATGGTTTGCGAAAATTTCTTTTTCTTTACGGAAATCATACCAGAAGTAGCGAAAACCATCTGGTCCATCCAAATTAAACTTTTTCTCATCAGAAAAGATAATATCATCGCACTTCTTTATCCATAGTAATGCATTTTTAGACAAACTCCATCCTCAGTCTCTTATGAACTTTTGTAAGAGGTGGTCGTGACCTAAGTTTTCCTAACGAACCTTTTTTTCTTTTTGTAAAACATGTTGAACAGTTCGAACACTGCATCGTAAGTTTAATTCCCGTATAATTTCCGTTGATGTTTGTTTTTTGGAGCAAGCTCGCCTTATTATCATTCTTTTCACAGGCACAGAAACAGAAGATGGCCTACCTATACGTCTTTGCAGTCCATATTTTTCGGGATTTTTAAGAAAATTATAAATAACCGTTCTCGATCTATTCAGCTTTGTCGAAATTTGATGTACAGTAAGTCCTGAACTTTTAAAAGCAACCACTTTCCCTTTCTAAAACTCCGAAAGTTTCGTACCTAGTGGCATGACTGAAAAAATAGAATATGACGTTCGCAATCTCTTACTATGCATTTATATCGTCTGGGAGTGCCGTGTGCTGAACAAAAAACATGCAAATTTTGCTTTTTAGAACACACAAATAGCTTTGTCCTTATAATTTTGTCCATATCACAGTGCTGTCTAAATCCAAAATACATTTTATGAATGTGAATTTCCCATATATTTCCATAAAAACTAATAAAAAATGCTGCATTTATCGTTGGTTTCCAGCCATAAAATTTGCATAATTTTCCAGCCAACTGTAACTTAGTTTGGCGATTTTTTCCCTTGTCCTTATAATTTTGACCACCACTGTATACTCCTTCAACCATTTATATTTCACTAGAACAATTATTGTTACATGGAGTACTAATGAACATGGCATTAGCTAAGAAAATAGTGAGATTGAGTCACATGATACTTATTCATTATAGTAATATCTAGTTCAAGATATAATTCACACATAAAATCCAACGCACTGAAAATACTTCCTTAACATAAGGTGTGTTTGGTTTGAATTTCTTGGCTGTTTGACCTGGGTTTGTGCTGAGCATTTGGCATGTCACGCTGAAGTGTCCAGCAGTAGTCAGCCAACATTGCTGCACTCCATCGACCCTGATACCGTGACTCCATCACCGAGATGTCCTGGTGAAAATGTTCACCATGCTCGTTACTGACTGAAACTAGGTTTTCGGGGAAGAAGTCAAGATGTGAATCGAGGAGATGAATTTTGAGGGACATGTTGACACCCAGCTGTTTGTACGCACTGATACACTTCTTCACAACATTTACATAGTCAGCAGATTTATAATTTCCAAGGAAATTGGCTACAACTGATTTGAAGGCCACCCATGCATTTTTTTTTTCAGTATCATTTAGTAAGTCTTGGAAATGGGTTTCAGCAATTACCTTCCTTACTTGTGGACCTACGAACACACCTTCTTTCACTTTTGCATAACTGGACTCTGGAAACTTATTGCACAGGTACCGAAAAGCATCTGAGTCGTTGTCTAGTGCCTTTACGAAATTCTTCATGAGCCCCAGCTTGATGTGAAGTCAACTTTGTCACGGTCAATCAACGGCCCACAAAGAACATTTTTATTTCCTAGCTGCATTGTGGTTCTGATTATTTTTCTTTATGTAGTGGTGCTTTCTATCTCTACTGTCCCACTCGCAGATAAAACAGCAGTCCTTGGTGTATCCTGTCTGCATTCCCTTGAGAATTGTGATAACTTTTAAATCTCCACAGATACACCATTTATGCTCGTGATAGCAAATTTTTTCAAGAAGTAGCAACATCGTTTCATATGTCTCTTTTAGGTGGGTAGAATATCAAACCGGTACTGATGCGTGTTTGTTTCCATTGTGTAATAATACTGCTTTTAAATTTGTTTTCGATGAGTCGATGAACAATAGCCATGCTTTAATGTTGTGTTCCACCCCGAGGCTTGACATGAGACCTTGAACGTTCGTACAGTAGCAAATAGTGTCACTCATTGCAAAGAATGTCACAAGTTCTTTGTGTATGTAGCGAAAACGTGAAGTTGTTGTACCCGGTACAAGCAAATTAAATTCTTTAAGGAGCGAACCGAGCAATTCAACTTGATCTTTTGTTAGTGCTAGGTCCCGTACGAGATCACAGAGATCAGCAATGTCAATTAAATGAATATCTTCTCCAAACTGGTAGTTATGGTCTGATATATTGCTGGAAGATGAAAGAGAACTTTCTTCTTGAGTTTCTTCATCAACTGTATATTCTGTAGGTGCTATTGGTATTGGACAAGCAACACGATCAATTGGTTCAGAAACTGAAGGAACGTCTGGATACTTTATAGATGCACGAGTTTTGAAGGAAAATCCGGTAACATATGACAAACAGAAATAACAGCCTGTGGTGTGGTTGCTTGACTCACGCCATATCATAGGAACTCCGAATGCCAGATGGTTGTTGTTCTTCGCCTTCCTTATCCAACCGCGCAAGTTACATGCAAATGTCAAACAGATGAACTGTGATGCCCACGATTTACCCGTATCCACCTTTGAATCGAAGTATAGTTCATATACTTTCTTCAGAAACGGTGTAAAAGTCTTCCGATGGGATTTGTCTGTTAGATACCCCACACATAGCAAAACAGATCTGGTGAATTTATGCAACCTCTGGACGCCATAATATCGTCTTAAACTGACAATAAAAAAGAAACAAATGAACGATAGTAATGCGATATCGAAAATGTTTTAAAGTATTACCTTAAACATAACTATTTTCACAGATGACGAAAATATTGTGTGGCATTGCTTGAAAAATTACATTAAACATGGAGGTAAAAAAAATTGATGAACGGTGTTCCATGAAAATTTATTTTTGTCGATATCTTCAAAACCTAACATGATAGAGCAAAACGGTTTTCAGATTTGAAATCAGCATAAAAAACTACATTAGAAAAAGTAAACACCATAACACATATTTATAGCTTGTTTATCAGTGTAATTATTTTCATTATAAAATGAAAGTCTAAAGTATGTTTACATTTTCACTAAAAGTTGCTGATCTACATTAATTTTTTATTGCAAATGTTTGGCATCATATTTCCATTCTTACGATGACCACAATTACATTTAAGTCTGGGAAAGTCCTAAGAGTTTATCATATCATGTCCTTTTCAATGTGTTTATTTGTGACGTCAGCACATCTGTAACTGGACATATTTTGAGTAATTAATACAGAAGGAAGTGAAAGTAAGAGAGGAGTCGTGGTAATATTTAAAGTACTGAAGGTACAAAAATTTATCTTTCCCAGTGAGTTAAGAAAATATGACCATTAATGCTTGCTTCTGGAAAATTAAGGATACAAAAGAAGAAAAAAAAAGGAAAGTTGGAACCTTTCTGTGATTTGCAGGTTTTGAGACCAACATCTGAAAGCGTGTGGTGATGGTGGAAACTAATCCTGATGACTAGGATGAGGCAGGCCTAAGACTTTCCCGCAGTGAACTACGTGTATTCGTGTGTGTGTATGTAGCCAAGAATGTTAAGCAAACTTTCGCTTTAAATCATCACAAAATCTTGCTAGGATACTATGTGGCATGCGAGCAGTTGTGTTATCACAAAAGTGAGGAAAACTATCTGAAGAAATGTTTAGTGCATTCTACATCAGCAATTCTTCTGGGTTTTTTTAAAACCATGGGTCCCCCAAACCCAAAATACTGTCACAATTTCTACAACCAATTGTAAGTACTTTTATTCGATTTCTTCTATCATTAAAAAAAAAAAGCAAAAGACTTCTGTCGCATTTGCCTTATTCTATTAACATTTCAAATCACATTGAAGAGGCAATTTACACTAGACTTTCTCTTAAATTTTGATTTTTGATTGTATATGTAAATTTTGTTGTTAGTCAAAGGTTAATATAAATTTTATTGAAACTTTCATCTTTATTGTGTCTCATTTATTTGATAATATTATCCTATCATTTTATTTAAGTTTATTCCCACCTAGATTTTTTTCTCAGGGCCCAGCATATCTAGTTCTTTTTGTTTCACACTTATAATTTTAGTTAGACGTCAATCTTAAATTTCATATTTAATTTTTGCAATTGGCTTAGTAATTATTTTTTTTATTCCTATTTTAACAATCATCATGTTTTACCTTAGCCAGTTTTTATGTATTATCATTTATGTGCTCACAAATGAGAAGTACCTGTGTCAACAATATTAATTTTATAAAGTGAGGTCCTAACACGATATCCCAATGGACTGTTAGCAGAAATGAGGCTGGATTCTTTGGGAATTATGAAATGTATTTAAAATGCTAAGTAGTCATTAAAGATTCACTTGCTTGAGTCCTATATTTCTCGTTTCTGTCCTGGATTGGCATTACTATGTCACACTAGTCTATACTGAAAGGTTCATAGAAATTCTCTTTAATGGGTAGAACAATAGATCTGACAGCTGCGATTATTTAGAAATTCATATATGGAAATTTCTATTTATTTATTTTTTTTTTTGGGGGGGGGGTGTTGCTGAATCATACGAATAAGGCAGCTAGTTATCTTGGAAAACAAAAGTAGTAGTGTTTAATATTTTTGCTGTATATACCTTTATTCTTTAATTCTTATGAAAGAAAATATACCTTCTGATATATCAGGTATGTTCTGGATCTGGATCGCATGAACTGACTTTTGAAATTTTTGAAAATCGGCAAGCCAGTTGTTAAAACTTTACCAGATGCAGTCTAATGAATCATCAACCAGGCAATGTTTGTGAAGTATTAGCGAAATAGTTTTGTTTATTGCTTCAAAAATCTACTATATGTGACACTAAAACAGTTTAGCTTGACCATATAATATTTATCTAGCTTTATGTTACTATAGAACACAAGTGAAATGTTGTTGTGCTCTAACAGATCTTTACATACAAATTCTCTATCGCTCTATGAAAGCAATATTTCACGCGATTGGCCAGTGTTCACCAATCAGATGATTCTGATATTATCAATCAGTTTTGCTAACTAAGCTACTTTGTCATTAGTCATCACTGTGATAAGTTGAATTATTGTGATTATAGTTAAAAATACAAAAGTAAGTACCTAGGGAGTTTCGTTTATTCCTTCAGTGCAATACACCGATGCAATCGAACTTAACGCTTGTGATGTTAGTGCTTTATGGGTTATTGAATAAATGAATGTAAAAGTGAACACATGGGCAGTAGAGGCGGCTCAAGACGTTGTGTTGTGATTGGATCTGAATTTTAGAATTATTCAGAGTGCTCGGTGTTACTTTAGTACACTATAATGGATGAAAGGCCTAGTTTATTAATAATTATGATTGTCTTTTGCTATTTCAAATCATGAAAATATTTATTTTGTAGAAACAAATTTCAGAAGAAACAGAAGAAAAGGCAAGGAAATTTACTTTCATTTGTTAATGCAACAAAAAGTACTGTTTCAAATAGGAACATAAACAAGAAATGATTCATGATAACTCTACAAATTCAGCAGATATAGAAGTGCCATGATCGTCAACGTCATCAGACTGGAACAGCCACATTCATGACATGGGAAATTTATCTGTGAGAAAAAGCAAAATACAGGAATGTGTCCTTTGTTGTTCTACTTCACTGTTGGTCTGAAAAACAAGTGAAATTGTTTTTAGCATAATATAAATGGCTCATAATACGTGATGGAAGTTAAGAATTGTTAAAGTAGGATATTTGGGATTAGAAGTTGAAAAACATGTGCGTATGTCAATTGAATGGATCACATGTTCAATAATTCCTAATGGAACTTTGATAGTAGACAAGCTGCACTGCAAAAAAAAAAAAAAAATAGGAAACAGCATTTCTTGACTAATGCACATTTGAAAATTCAGCAAATTATCAGACAATCTAATGAGCAAGTTTTACCAACTTTAGTTGAAACAATTCAACTGCTATGATTGTCAAAATTTTTATTGTAGTTTAATTAAATCGGAATAGGACATTATCGGATAGAGATGCTTCTTTGGAATTACAGGGAAAAAATTACAATGACGTTGGAAATTGTCTGCATTCAAGATAAACTGCTACTTCCATTGTGGAATATATTACAAAAATGATTAAAACAACCATCTTCAAAAATATTATAAAAACGAAATGCAAAGTTACATTATAATTGATGCGACAGTTGCTGAGGAAAGTATATTGGTAATCTATTTACAATGTGAAGTGTAATCTACATCTAACCAGTAAATGATTTTCATAGAATTAAAAGAATTGCCATCAACAACTGCAGAAAATATTTTTAACTTGCTAATAGATTGCTTGAATGAATATGGATTTGATAGTAAATATTTAGTACTACAACCTCTTAGTACTTTGTTCCGATGGTGCATCTACAATGTTATGGAAAAAATCAAGAGTAGCAGCTAAATTAGTACAAATGTTTTCTAACATCGTTGCATTGCACTGCTTATAACCATCACTACCTATATAGAAGGCCTCGGCACTGGATTGCGAAATTGCTGTGACATCACTAGCAGTAGGGAAACGCCACCAGGGGAAGATTTCTTTATTGCTGTATTTCTTAGGAGTGTATGCACGTGGTTTCGTAGCTCACCCAATTTCATTGAGTATGTGAATCTTTTCTTTTGTATACATCATAGAATCTATTACAAGCAAGATGGTATACACTTGCTGTGTACCAAATTGTCATGGAAATTATCCTGGTACGCCTAAAGTTCAAGTGCTTTCTTTTCCAAAGGACAACAAACTCCAAAAAAAATGGCTGCTTTCAATTCATCGAGAAAGTTTTATTCCCACAAAATATTCAAAGGTAAGTTCACGTTTTGTTTTTTTTACTTCAGCCTATTTTATTATTTGATTTTCAGTGTTATTTTTTTTTAGTAAAGATCGATGCATTTTTTCCTACCGATCACAATGAATTAACCAGTTCTGATATGTTAGTACTTTTACAAATTCTCAGTCATTGTACGGTTACCCAATAGGCCTATTAAAAAAAAAAAATAGTTTAAACTAATTTTAAATTAAAAATCTTACATTAAATTAAAAATCTTCATTTTTGATGACGGTTTGAAAATTCATTTAATGGTCTTTCAATTTGTATAATTCTGAAACAATTTTCTAAAATAATTAAAACGTAATGTTCAAGTAGTTGATAAAATAATACTTTGCGATATGAATATATTAAAATTTTTAATATATCTAGAAAACTAGTTTTTGAAGTAATTTTACGTAGAAAAACATTGTTATTTAATGAAGTTATAAAATATGATTATTATTTTTTTATTTTGAAATCTTAAATAATTATTTCTCTCATTCTATGAAGTTCTAAATTCTATTAATTAAAGCCTAATATTTTGTTCTACGCAATACTTCTTTTAATTTAATGTATTTCTCAAATACAATTATTACATTCCATCTAATTACTAATATTTAATGGAAGTCAAGTATTTATTTTATAATTTTGGTCCTGTTCAGTATTTGTTTCATTCATATCAATAACTTTAGTGATATGTTTGAAATCTTAATTTACTTATTGATAATGAAGATGTTAATTTTAAAAGCTCACTCTTATTATATAGTTTTTGATTTAGCAAATTTAAAAGTTTCTTAGCTGGTTAACATAATAAAAATCCACTTAACGTTATTGAAATGTCTCAAAACAAATAAGTGGTGATTTATTACTTTTGTTGTCATTGTAGGTCTGTGAATTACATTTCCAAGAATCAGATATTCAAAGAGATGTTGAGTAATTTGATGATAAAAAAGGTGTGACTATTAAAGTTGTTCTAGATTGCCCAAGGCTTCAAGATGGTGTTATTCCTTCACAGTTTCCAAACTCCCCCAAATACTTATCATCTACATCATCGTCAAATAGAAGTAGCCCAGATGAAAGACGACAGAGAACTGAAATTAATAACTTAAAACGTGCTTTAGAAGAAAGTGTTGATTCGAAGAAACAGTACGATAAAGAGAGGACATTTTCAACATTAATTGAATTTGTAAATTGCATTAAAAATGAAAAATTCTCTGATGACTGGACTGTTGTTTATAAAAATCAAACAGTTCTTTTTCTGTATATTGATACAAAACCTATATCTTACATCAAAGCATCTATCGTAATTTCAGAACACTTAGAATGCAGGATTTTTATTCAACAGGTGGAGTTAAACAAAATTGGTAAGGAAACATTTCCTCAAACTATTAAATAATATTAATACAGTATCTAACATTCTAGATAGTTTCAATGTAATATTAAAACCAAATAGTAAAGCTTCCTTTAGAAATGTAATTGAAACTTCTCTTTCATTATTAAAGAAAATTGAAGATGATGATGAGCAAAAAACAGTACCTTTCATTATTGAACAAATTTCATTATCCCTTTGTGCAAAAGAACAAAGAAGATATTCATCACACACTTACATATTTTTTAGCATTTTGTATTCGATTTCACCACATGCATATAAATTTTTCAGAAGCTCCAGCAATATTATTATGCCTCATCCTAGAACAATTCAAAAACTCTGCTCTTCATTTAAAATGAATCCATGAAGTGAACAATCCAATGAAAATTTCTTATTATATATTTAAGAAAAAGCTAACAGTCTAAATCCAAATAATTTTATTGTAAATCTAATGATAGATGAGATACATTTAAAGCCTTATAGAGACTTTAAAGGTGGTTCAATTATTGGTATGGCATATAACTGAAAATGCTGCAAACACTGCATATGTTTTTATGATACAAAGTTTTTTTATGATACAATGCATCTATGCTGCATTGAAAAAACTAAAATGTAAATTTTGCTCAAATATTTTGACTGTTGATAAAACTTTAACACTTAATACTAATTATACTTTCAGAATTTAGATAGAGGAGAATTGCTGTATCCATCACCTGATGTTGTCACAGCTATTGTTTATAATTATGTAGTTGTAACAAAGTTATTAAATAAAGAAAATGAAAAGAAATTTTTGTTGCAAGGTAACCAAAGAAATATAGCGATCCACTTAACAACAAAATTTGTTAATGATAATGACTTTTTTCTGGTAAACGATGTGTGTAATCAGGGACATTCTCCTGATATGGTGTTAAACCTTCTGTTAAAAGCATCCACAAATTTGCTTTAAAAAAATTATTGCTCTGTCAAAAATGATCTAAAAGATTCGGGGAGAAAAAAGAGAAAACTTGAAACTTATAATAATGAAGAATCCTATTAAATATTTTGGCATTCATAGAATTACCTCAAAATGATTTTTATTTCTTAAAACAGATGACACATATCCTTAAACCCATTTAATATATTACAGTAGAACCCCGATTATCCAAGTTAATGTGGACCAAGCCTAACTCGGGTAACCGAAAAACTCGGTTAAAGCGAAAATTGTCAATAAAATAAATAGTATAGGTTTAAATGTATATTTTAACAAATACAAAAGTTATATAGGTACACTACATACAATTCATATTGAAAGAGTTCTTTTACTTAAACCTTACCTTCTACTTTTCTGCACACCATTTTTCTAATTCGTTTCTCTTCCTTTTCCAGTCTCCAACAGTAACAGCTCTGACACCGAGATCTTCCGCTACTTTCCTTATTGATTCACCATTATCTATTCTTTGGATTGCTTCTAATTTTGTTTCTATAGAAACAACAACTCGCTTTCTCTTATTGCTACTCATTTCAGTAGAATTGACTGAATGAACCACCGTACTTTTCAGATACATTGGACAATGTGACCAATCGAAACCATTCCCCGATTCCAGGGAGGTGATCAGTCGAAACCATTTCCCGATTCCATGGAGGGAATCATGTTACCAGCCAAAACCATTTCCCGATTCAGGGAGGGGATAATGTTACCAGCCTAAACCATTTCTCGATTCCAGAGAGGGAATCATGTTACCAGCCTAAACCATTTCCCGATTCCAAGAAGCCTGATCAGTCGAAACCATTTCGCGATTCCACGGAGGGAATCATGTGATCAGTCGAAACCATTTACCGATTCCAGGTAGGGGATCGTATGACTAGATGAACAAAGATTAATTGCGACCAATATTCTGCGAATTCTCTTTCATTTTCCTGAGTGTTTGTGAGATCAAGTTCAGAATTTTTATCGGTAGCTTTAAAAATGGAAAACGTAGAACCAAAAAAAAAAATCCTAGAAGTAGCTCAGTTAAAGCGGAAACTCGGATAATCGGGGTTCTACTGTACTTGTATTAAGCAATATTTCGATTTGTAATGGGTTCAAATCTTTATCAAGCCCTCCAAAATATGAATCGAATACCATAGGAATGTATATAGCAATAAGATGAATATCAAGGTAATGATTTTATCTTATTGTTATATACATTCTTGTGGTATTTTCGATTCATATTTTGAAGGGCTTGATAAAGATTTGAACCCATTACAAATCGAAATATTGCCTAATATATTAAGGAGATGTAAGTGCCATATGTTATAATATTTGTATTTATGAATCATGTTATTATAATTTATTTCTATTTACCAAATGACTTGTACTTTTTTAATTGAATTAAAAAACATTTTTAAAAATTGCCAACCATAAAAAGCACATGAACATTTAAAACTAATTTAAAAATTCATTACAACGTTTCGAACCTTCGGCCATAATTAAGGTTCCTTTTCATGCAAAGTTCATACCTAGTGGGATTCGTTAGTAAAAATGACAGTTGATAGAAATTGTCGGGAATATATATCACCCCTGGTGTTGGATCTTATAATTAAAATACCGGAAGAAGCTGTCTGCTCTTGCATATTGTAGAGTTGTGGACTAAAGTTCTTATTATTTTTTTTTTTTTTACCAGTTTAAAAACCATATTCCAGAATGTTAGTTGTTAATAGGTCTTGATTGTAACTATGAAGCATCCTGATCACCCCGGATTCATAAAACATTCGCAAATACGCATCATTTCTAACCCCATATACCACAGGATTTCCTATATCCAACTCATGTCCAAAAGTTTGACAATGACACAGTATGATATGCATTATTTCCTTTTTTTACGGCACGTTTATGCTCTTTTAGGCGTGTTTTTAGTACTCGTTTCGATTGCCCAACATATAAGCACTCATTCCTTCTTTCATTCGTACCATTAACGATACCATTCGTTTTACAATATATACCATAAATAGTACCTTGTTTTTCCAAAATATGGCTATTGTTATGGGCAGAATCATTCGTCCGATTTAGAATGGATCCAATGGTCTTTCTTGGCCGACATGCCAAACCAATATCCGATACTCCTAAAATTGGTTTTAACTTTTTAACCAACGCTTCATCATAAGTGATAGACACGTATCTTTGAGTTTTTTCATTATAACCCTTGTTCTTTCTATCAATGCCACTATTTTCATGGTCTAATATTGGTTTTATTTGACTATATTTCTTAAATCTTATATTTTGTAAGAATCTTTTTTTATATCTATTTATGACCGTTATTGGGAACCCATTGCTGAGAAAAATATCTTTGATGGTATCAATCTCATAACTTAAAGAGTGCTGAGTTTGAGCATATTTTAATTGCTCTATCAAGCGCCATGTGAATGGAGTTCTTCTTGTAATTACTCGGAACTGAACTATGGTAGTTAACAGTAATCCGTGCATCAATTGGTAAACCATCATTTGATATTCATTGTATTGTTGCTTAATCAATATATCCAACACCAGGGGTGATATATATTCCCGACAATTTCTATCAACTGTCATTTTTACTAACCAATCCCACTAGGGAGTTTCCCAATAGGTATGAACTTTGCTTGAAAAGGAACCTTAATTACGGCCGAAGGTTCGAAACGTTGTAATGAATTTTTAAATTAGTTTTAAATGTTCATGTGCTTTTTATGGTTGGCAATTTTTTAATTGTATTGAATAGCACGTTAAATAATTTTTTTAAAAAACATTTTGTTTAAATAATGATGATGAATAGTTCTATTGCAAACCACAGTTGTAATATGTTAAAATTAAAAGATTTCATAAAAAAGAATGTAATGATTCAAAAGGGTGAAAAGAAAATAATAACTATATAAAATGGGAATGAAATTATATTTATTTTTATTTTTTGTATATTTTCAATATATTTTTCTTTTTATGTAATATAAATTAAATATATATTTTATGAATGGAATTATTTATTTTTTATTATTTAGAAATAAATTTTAATTTTTAGAAAAAAAGTTTTCATTTTGGATTTATTTCATTAATACTTTATTTACATTTGTTTGTCCTTTCGAATCTATGAAACATTAATTATTTTCATTAGAAATGTATTTAGTTAAAGTGATTCAGAAAAACGTCTTTTAAATCCAAAATATGGTTTAGAATAAAGTATTAAAATGTAACTTGAAAAAAATTTTTTTTTTTTAAAAATACAAATTTATTTATTTTTTAATATTTTCTTGCAATAATCACTAAAGTAAAATAATAGCTACAAAGGATTTTTGATTTGAAAAAAAATAACTTTTGTGTACCATTCTCTACCGGCAATAACGTCAGAAATCAGCGCCGAGGCCTTCTGTCTAGGTGGTGGTGTTATAACAGACATAAAACAGATCAATCATTTGAAGCATTTTTAGATAAAATATATTCCATCTATCTCCTATCTAATAGAAATTAAACCACATTGGAAACCTTTGCCAGAAAATTATAACGTTGATATAATTAAGATTGGTTGTGTATTAGGACCTCGTTGGACAGCCTGAAGTTTACAAATCGCTTACTGCTGTATGGGCACATGTATCCTGCAGTATATAAACTTTTTTTCTGTTCTACATCATATTCCGGAATGGCCAAACATTTGGCAATGTAATTTTTTTAAAGATTTGGCTCTGACGATCCGACATTTTTAGAGAAATTTTCCCTTCTTTCAAAGACACTACAATCAAGACCAACAACTATTCAGAAAGCTGATATATTAATTAAATGATCATGCAAGAAAAGATTACTTTCGAAGCCATGAAAGCAGGTTCAAATTTTATTTCAATCAAATGAGTTTAAGCGTATACCATTTCAAAATAATGCTACAAATGCTCTCCCTAGAGAGGTTAGTAGACAGTGTAGTTAAAAACATAGTATTGAGTCTTTTATCTATAACCACGTATGTGAAGATAACAAAAGAATTCAGCAGTGAAAATAATTATGAAAATTTATTAAATCTTTTGACTTATTGGATCTGTCCACTTGGTCATTAGAAGAAATTCGTTCTCCAGAGTTAGAAGGAGATGTAACAAAGTGTGTAGAATTTATATTAAATTACAGTTAGAATTTGTATTTGATTTAGTTTCATTTAATTAGTGAAATTTGTGTTAGTTCCCTTAGGATGTAATTGTGTGTGCTTAGAATACGCTCCCTCTCCTAAAATGTTTACACTGACTGTGGGAACTTAGCTCGTAGAAAAATATAAACAAGCAGAGAACAGAGAGAACTGGGGGATTCGAGGGGACAAGTGAATTGTGCGTCGAACGATTCGGACATTAAGTAAAATTGTGCGTAGTTTTTAATTAGAAATTAATATTAGTTAAATGTTTCAAGGATAAGATGCCTTCGCACGAAGTCTTCCCCTATTATGGTAATTGCTGAGAGGAGTTACTAAAGGGGTAATATCCTTTAGGAGAAACAAAGGTAATTAAATTCAGTGTAATTTTAAAATATAAAATGGACTTCAATGATTTTCGAGATTTTGTAGATTTAAATATTCAGTAAAAAAATTTCCATTGCTTGCCACAATTCTAAAAGCAAAAATGACTGCCAGCACAATTGCAATCAGTAGTTCAGAAGCTGAGAGGTTTTAGTGTAACGAATGTAACAGTCACCAAAATAAGGAGTGGTCTCACTGTACAACACAACCAATTAAAGACTATAAATTTATTAGGGAAGGAGCTAAAGGATTGAGATGCAGTTCCAGTTGTCAAACTGTGGATGAACAATTATAGATTGGCAGCAGACACTAGAGTTCATGAAAGAGCTGAGAAAGATATATCTGATAATCAGAACATGGTGGGGATCGGGTTCAATTCCCCCTCCACCCCTTCAGCAAAGAAAAAAAGAAAGTGTATATATTCAAATCCATGTATGTGTATTACTCTCTGTTGCCATAGATTTAAGTATTAAGATCATTTTACTTTTAAATTTTAATTTAAAGAAAGCAAAGTCGTTTATAAAAATTTAATTTAATGGACCCACCACTCCCCTTAACAAAATCTTGTCTACGTGTCTGATCAGAAAAACATTTGTAAAAATTATAATAAGAAAATATGTTCTAACGTTATTTATATTATTGCAATTATTGGAAATCATTTATGCATTTGTAAAAATTATAATAAGAAAATATGTTCTAACGTTATTTATATTATTGCAATTATTGGAAATCATTTATGCATATACAACTTTAAAATTGTTTATTCATATACAAAGCCTGTTTAATAAAGTAAATTTTTTTTTTTTGGAGAGTTGGTTGCTAGAAATATGACAATACACCGCTGGTTTTAATCTTAAATAACTGTGTATTGCCTATTATTTTTACAAAAGTAATGAAAGTTGTGTTCTTTAAAAAAGTGTTCCTAACATCAGCAATATCTCAGTCTGCTGGCAAGTTGAGACTGTGAAGTCCCTGAAGAGTAGCTACCATGTTAATTTCTTAAGGTATTTTTCTTCCTCTTTACTAGTACCACTTGATTCTGGAATGGAGACAGACTGGCTCACTTCCAGGACTCAGATAACCTGGTCACCTCTCACACCTAAATTATTTTGCATTTTTTTTTTTTTAATAAACTCTTTTTTTTCCCTCTATGGAAGGACATTAACGGATAAATGGATTTCAATCAATCTAAGGCCAAAGTGAATCTACGATCGGGTTCAGACATAGCTTACTTTGTGTAAAACACTGAAGCCATCATGTTAAGATGATTACTTTTAATTTTTCTTTTCAATTTTTAATTACAGCGATAAAATTACTTAAAATGGCAATCTATGTCACAAACTGAGATGAGAGAGATGAGTGTCCTTACCATAACAACACTTAAGGGAAAACTAATGCAACACCTACGGCAAATGTTACAAAATGTGAAGAATTGGTAGTGTACGTAAATGGGTCAATCAACTATTCTTTGTACCTAAGTGTGTCCCGATCACAAATTTAATAAATACTGTTTTTGGAAATAATTATTGGACTTTATTTTTACCCTGAAGTATTCTTAGATCATTGATCAAAAGCTTTACAGTGACCGAGAGAATTGTCCAATACAGGTTGCTATTAAATCTACAAAATATATGTTAAATAGTAGTTAATTGATAGTAAGGATATGTGACAATGACAGAAAATCCGAAATATTATACAATAATTTTTTTTTTTTTTTGTTTTGTCCTGCAGGGATTGTCACGCAGGGGACAAATTACCACCATAGTTTCACTAAATAAAGCAAAATATTGCTCTTCAAATTAAAAAAGTGCTCTGCCTGTTATCTTAACTAAAAGTTCATCTCTAATCTTTAAAATGTGCCACATAGAAAGTTAGATTTTCGATTTCTTTTTTTTTTTTTTTTTTTTTTAGAAAATCATTATTTTGTTGCTCTCGTTAGTACAAATAGTTGATTGATCCAAATGCAAATGATTAGGTTTGTGGAATGCTTGAAGTGAATGACAGAATGAGCTAATGTGTCAAGTGCACAACGGTGAAGGTCCCTGGTTAATTAAAAATTGTGAACACTGCTTCTAAACTGCTGAAGATACCCTTACTGAGAAGTCACAAAGATTCCAACAATTAACAGACTTTGAGCATGAACGAATCATTGGCCTTAGAGAAGTTGGTTTGTCTTACAGGGATGTATCCCTATGTGTTAGCTGTAGTCCTAGCACCATTATACAAATTAATACAGTGGGTCAAGAAGGATTCAGCATATGTCAACAAGAGAAAAACACAAATGATCACGGAGTGAATGGACTGCCATTTGCAATGCAACGACTGCAATGCATCTCCAAAGGTACTAGCATTAGCTTGAATACCTATCATGTGTGTGGTAAACAACAGGATTTTACAGTTTTCATTGTGAGCTTATTGTCCTGCATTGCATTTTACCTCCAACATCTGCCCACATGCAAGCATTCCGGGTGATTCATAAAGTATTGGAAAGTACTGGTGGTTTTCACCACCCCATATCTTTTAAACTACTGCTCATAAAAATCTTAAAACTTTTTGTATAAAATCGTCAAACATATAAGAGTTATATTTTCATGTTATTATTTATTCATTATTATTGAAATTCATTTATTTGCGTTCAAACTCCAATATATCGTATATTTAAATAACTGTTGTGATGTTGTTTAAACTCTAAAAGTCTGGATCTAATATTCAAATGATACAGAAACCTAATTAGGAAAATTTAATCTAAACACTTTTGTCATTAATTCCTTTGTTTAATTAAAAAAAAAAACTTTTTTTTTAAAAATGCATTCTGACAAATGACTTTTTTGGATGACAGTCGAATATTTTTTTTGGATAATAATTTTGATATATTGGGGGTGTTTGAACGCAAATAAAATGAATTTCAATAATAATGAATAAATACTAACAAGAAAATATAACTAAATATTATCATGTTTGGCGATTTTATATAAAAGCTTACAGATTTTTATGAGCAGTAGTTTAAAAGCGTTTGGGGGTGGTGAAAACCACCAGTACTTTCCCGTAATTTATGAATCACCTAGTATATTCAATAGCGTTGCCTCAGACAGAACTGTAACAAACAGGAGTGGTGTGCTGTTGTACTATATTTAGTGATAAATCTAATTTTTTTCTTGGTCAACACAATGGCAGACAACATATTTGCTGCCATTAAGCATATGTGACAGCATCATTAAATGCTGGGATATCATTAATTGGACATCTGGGTCAGAGTTGGTCATCATAAGAGAATCTCTCACTGATCAACAATATGCACCCAAATATTTCAGCTAATGGCAGCCTCATTTCTTCACCAGCAAGGAAACTTTTATTAGCAAGGTAATACCCCCTCCCCGTCAAACAGACAGTATTAGGCTACGGTATTTAAATAAGCAAAACGTTTGGGTATTGCCATGGTTAGAACACTTGCTAAAGCTTTCACCTTTTGAACATGCTTGCAATATGATGGACTAACAGCTCCAACAACTGCAACCACTATCGCTCAACTGGAACATGTACTTCATGCTGTAACACTTCTATTCCTCAGGAGAACATTATCCAGCGAACTAATTGTACCACTTCATTAAGTTGATAAATTGATAGTTAATCTTGTTGGTTCTTGCCAAATGTAATCAATGGTATATCTCAGTGTATGCAACAGCTGCAATAAAACAGCCCATTCTTTCTAGGATTTGCATTTTTTTTTTATCTTCAGTGCAATTTCATTAGCAAAGTTGATGGAAAATAAATTGCAAAAGCAAAAATGGCAGAAAAAAATGAAAGTTTACAAGAACTATTTGAGGGAGATAAGGAAAAAATAAATTACCTTGATAGCAGGTTTAAAATAGAAAGATGGCATTGATAAATGCTGTTTTTGTAGGAGGGAAATTTGAAGAGAAAAGGCAAGCCAAAGAAAATACTAAATTTATAAAATAATACTAATGTAATTACTGTTTATAAAATAAAATCAATAACTGAAAAGTGTGGCCACATTTATTTTTTAAAAGAAAGTAATTTTATATAAAAAAATAAAGAAAAAATATTACAATTAAAAAATTGAAGAGAAATTTATATAATGCTAACTACAAACAATTGCAATATTATAAATATAATTACAAATAAAAATAATGACAATAAATCGAATAACAACTTGAAGATATTAGCAAAAAACTAAAGGAATAGAAAATGTTTTAAATAAAAATAGGAAATAATCAAAGGATAGGTTTAACGTGTACTGTAGAGTATTTATGTCATCAAAAACAGGAAATACTTTCGGAAATTTAGGAAACACTTCAAACATTGTATTACTGTGAACTAATATGTTTCTAAACATTGAAGTCACAGCAAATGTCTAACTTACTACTACTACTACTAATAATAATGTAAAAATAAAAGCAACAAAGAAAAAGTGTGGTGTTACTTGTATAGAAACTAGAATAGAAAATGTTTTTAATACTCTCGTAAATTTTAGGAAACAATACCACATTTAACTATAATAAGAATATTTTGGATATTAGAACAAGTATAACTATGTACAAATGTAACTCGAGGGTTTTATAATCCAAACTATATTTGAAATTACAACAATACTCAATACTCAAAAATAGTAGAATTAAAAATTCTATGGGTATAGATAATGTAAAAACAATAGATACAAAAATATCCAATAACTACTTTGCACAAATCTTAAATATGTCTATTCTTGAATTCACTTTCCTTCTAAAATTTCTTTGTACTTTCATTTTAAGAAATTATCTTTTTATATTCATTTTTCTGGCGTGATATATGGTGGTATAAAATTTGGTAAACATCTGGAAAGGAATAACTCTGATAAATTCGAAGGAAAATTGAATTTGTTAAGAGTTTACAAAGAAAAATAGTAAACTATGTAATGAGACCGTGTTTTATTCTTCTTTAACTTTTCATATTCTACCCATGATTAACTATTAATGGGACATAGATTAATAATTGGCCATAAATTTTCAAAAAAGTATTTTACTTAAATATGTTTTTTTTTTTTTTTTTTTTTTTTTTTTTTTTAAATTTAAAATAAACTTTTTTGGAAGTGCATTTAAAGAAATTAATTTCTTTTAATATACAAATGATGCCACACTTTTCATTTGTTGCTTTTATTTTTCTAATAATAATGTAATTAGACATTTGCTGTGACTTCAATGTTTAGAAACATGTTAGTTCCACAGTAATAGGGATTTTGAAATGGTTCCTAAATTTACGAAAGTATTTCCTATTTTTAGTTAAAACATTTTCTATCCTTTAATTTTATAGAAAAAATATTACAATTAAAAAATTGAATAAACATTTATGTAATGCTAACTGTAAACTATTGGCGTATTATAAATTAGAAATAAAAATAATGGCAATAAATCGAATAATAACTTAAAGGAATTAGCATAAACTACTTTCTTTTAAAATACAAATACTTTTCAGTTATTGATTTTATTTTATAAACAATAATTATATTAGTATTATTTTATAAATTAAGTGTTTTGCTCTGTCTGCTTTGACTGACCTTAAGTGATCGGGACAGCAGGAGATAGAATGACATCACATCTCTATTTCTTGTAACTTAGCATTTTTTTAAACCCCCTTCCAATGCGTTAGAGCAGCTAAAATTTGGTATACAATAACTACTTAGAGGTCCTAAATAAATGATAAAAATTTCAAGGGAGGTTTTGAAGCCTAACCATTCCCTTGTGAATATCAGAAATATTAGAAAACCAATGCAATGAAAATATAGAAAGCCAAGTAGGAAATAGATTACTTTCCTCCTGATAGATTTTATCCTACAAGATATTTAGGAAAGAATGTGAATGTTAAAACGAAAGCAGTTGAATCTGAATCTAAAGGAGCCACTATTCCATTTAAGAGCAGATTTTAGAAGAGCATAACTTTTAATGTTTATCAAGCAGGGTATTTAATCACAGTAATATTTTCTAAAAATTTCCCATACTTATACTAAGCAAAGTAGCAGCAACTTCAGAACATATCACTGGCTGTATGAATGTCACTAGACATGATCTTTGCCATCTAAAGGCTGTTATTGATAATCTGAGAACTTTTAGAGTCTTGCAGGGTTTCTAAAATTTCCGACATGGATTAGCAACACGCACACAAAAACAATACCAAATCAATTTGTTACTAGTACGGTAAAAAAAAAAAAAGAAGAAGAAGAAACTATTCTAGAAGTTAAATCCAAATACAAGGGGTTGGGGCTCAAGTCACGGCAACTATTTTTTTGTCTGTCAAACATTTGGCACCACTGCAATTCCAGAATACACGTTTGAAAGCTTGTTGGAT
>JAFIDM010006943.1:82960-104539 GCA_023159025.1 Thereuonema tuberculata
TTGGGTAATGAGTATTCCTGTGTTCCTTTTTATACACTGCATTGCATTATGAAACAACGATTTCCAAATACGTATTTTTCACTTGCCCCACAACTTTTCTCCACTGGCCCAGACCATATCAGTGGTGCCAATCAGAAGAACATCAAACAGGCTTTCAAACAGTATATTTTGGAATAGCAGTGATGCCGCATGTTTGGCAGATAAAAAATAGTTGCCATGACTTAAGCCCCAACCCTTGTATGTGTTTAGTTTCATACACAGAACATAGATGATGATACTTGAATGGGAAAGCAGGAATACTTTTAGATCAAAATTAAATTTTTTAGGCCTTTGTACCAAATCAATTTCTTCACAAGGGGGAAAAAAAGGCTTTAGAGACTTCTTAAAAATGTAGCCAAAACAGACTAAAGCTTAAAAGGAGATTCACGTGTGAATGTTGTTGCCTTAAGATTTCTTAGTAGCAAACACACAGCTCTATCATTATAATCTCTTTTCACTTATGCCCTTTAGAATTTATTTTATGTAAGCTTTGAAAGATGAAAAGAAAGATAAAGTTAATTTATTGAAAGGCCTACATTTCAGGAAAAAAACACGGTAATATTAAAAAAGAAATTATTCATAATTTAAATTTACTTAAAAAGCAAAACAAAATTACCTAAATTGCATAGTTCCTATAATTTTGAGGGATCATAATTTTGAAACAGCCAACGTTGTCTAGAATTTGTATAATCACATTCTGTCATGTGTAGCTTTAATTTATCTACAGCCATTTCTAGGCATTTTTTACTGGCTCCATGCTTCAAAGTATGGGTCTGAAAAAGAAAGAAAAGTATGTTAATCAAAGTTTCATTTTAAAGTCTCTATTTCAATTTTTATGAGCAAGTTTCTTATATATAGAATGGTTACGAACTTCTTGTGCAGTTTAAAGATATTACAAATACAAACTGAACACAAAACTTTGCAACCATCCTGTATAAATATTCATATTTAAAATAATCTTTATATACAAGGGAATGTTTTATTGTATTATTTTGTTTGTTCATTCTGCAATTCCTATTAATGATAGTCTTTATGGCTGTATAAAGACCAATTCAAATTTTTATAAGACTATGCAAGACTTTTTTTGATCATTCTCTCTATGAAGAATTGAATCCTTTCATAACAGAACTTATTATTGGTATTCCTTATTCATCTTTCCACTTCATCAGGGTAATAAGCTGCGTGTCAAGCTGTAAAACATGTTTGAAATTAACAAATGGTTACAACACAAAATCAAAATATCAAATGTTTGATAACCCCTTTATTAAACATATTTTCAATTACAAACTGGAAATACAGTGGAAACTCTATTAACTGTCAACGTCGGGACCGGGATCGGGACTGCGACGATTAACCGAATAGACAGATAAAAGAAATTTCGCAATAAACATGTACAGTAACGAAATTTAAATGCTGGTTTAGGACGAAAACAAGACCTATATAAAAATCAGAGATCGTCTTCAGGCAAACAATAAATTAATACAAAGAAAAATCTATCGATAACAAATATATATCAAACACATGGTTACTCATCAGTCACGGCTAAAACAATAAACAATAGTGGGGATTGGGACGTGAATTCCGCTGCATTGATGAGTACAGTTGCTTCCAATAGTATTGGCGCTTCACAGAATCACAAAATAGGTTTTACGAATGATGACAGATAACAAAGAGTGACGGTTAAAAGAGTTTTCACTGTAGTTACATTTGAACAAGAATTACTATTGGCTTTGTCAAGAAAATCTTCTTCTGCTTATCATCACTCATTTAATATTTATTTGGATTATATTTTTAAATACAATTGAGCTTAATATGAGTCAATAAAATAAAATAATGAAGTGAAAAATGCAGCTGCTCAGTATGAACAGAGGTAACAACTATTTCTGATTGCTACGTGCACTCAATCATCAGGGAAAAGGATAAGAATGGCACAAACATGAGGAACAAAACAAAACTAGGAGCTCCTTTCACAGCAATGATAAGACACCTCTGTCCACTGGAAAAGGGATTATATATTCCAAAGAAATTATGTGAATATTCCTGCAAGGAGACAGTAGTGGGAAAGAAATATGGCATCAAGGAAATTGATGGTATGTTGTATGAGAGATTAACTATAAAGGAACTTTTTGGTCAATTGTGGGCCCCCTTCCCTCTATGTCACATAAGGTCACCATTTCGTGGCCGTCCACTCCTGTTTAAAAGAATGTCTCTTTTTGTTTCCTTCTCCCTTATCATATTTTTAATTCACAGATTAGTATGAAAATATGTAAACAACATTTTTTTTTAAAACGACTAAGAAATGATGTAAAATATAGTATGTATTATATGTTTATACTGCAATAAATAACAAACTGCAATTACATTAATAATTGCATTATATTATTTAATTGCAGTCTTCATCCTTAATTATAAAATTCAGTTTATAAATTTATATTTTTCTTGCTACATAAAAAATAAAAATAAAAATCAACTAAAGTAGTTTAAAAGTATTATACGCCAGTGTTGGGAAGTAATGCATTATTCGTAACGCCGTTATTAGTAACAGTTACTTTTTGTAGTAATGATCGGTAATGCTGATGCTGGACGTGTAAATTCAGCGGGTGGCTTCAAACGACATGAATTTGTAAGTAGAAATAATTTCTAATTTCTTATTAAACGAATCCGGAGAGTCGTCGGATGTGTTGCCATCACCAAAAGTCAAACCAGTGATTGAGAGAAGATGCCAATATCAATCTGTTGTGCCGTTTTCGGGATCTCAGACGAAATCCACCCCTGATCGCTGGGACAAATCTGTGTGTCCTCGGACCATAGTAAAATTGGACCGCACACATTGTGTTGGTTTCTCTATCAAATACATGACAAGTTATGCATGTGTTATTACCACAATCACTGGATCAAACAACGATTTAAGGTGAAAAGCCACTTTAATTCCCCGAAACCAAAACTTTCCTGCATTCGGTGGAATTAATATCATATGTAAACAGAGACATTGACTGTTTGATAAGAATTTATTATTCATAACTGTATTGTTGTTGTTTTTTTTTAACTTAAAGGTACCATTTTTAGCATTATTTTTATAATGAATAATAACCGTTATATTTTGGATTTAAAAATTTTTGGATTTAATATCACAACGATATTTCATCAAATTTTGTTTCAATTTGATCTTCATTTATTATTTTCAATATTTTTTTTATCTATTAAGATTATTTGGTGGTGCAAATATATATATTTTTTGGCATTTTTTTGATAACATTAATTGGGGAATTATTAGAGAGTAAAAGGGAATGCAAAGCTCATCAACATTTAGACAAGGATGTCATCATTTAGATACTGAATAAATTATTATATTTTTTTGCTTTCCCCAGATTTTCTGATTCCATTTTTTTTTTAATTATATATTTTTTGCAAACATAATATATTATTGTGTTATGAATATTTATTCTTATAAAAACAAATTTTTTCCAAAACATCCATTTCTTATTTTAACGTTTAGGCAGACTTCAATTCATTAGGCATTGGATTGGAGGGGAAAGGTTCAAAGAGTTATAGTAACCATTTTACATGTTTTTTCCTATTTGAAATTTATTTATTATTGCATTTGAACGGTAGGTTCGCGCTTTAGGCTAGGGTTGTTAAATATGGATAAAAATATGGGTCCAGCGCTGTCATACTAATTCACTATGGATCAAGAACCTAACAGAACTGTGAATGCATATTGTTGCTTTTGTCACGGACATCGACTGAGTATTTGGGGAAAAGAACACTCTACAGATATCAACCCCTTTAACCTCGAAAGACAACATGTCATAACAAAAATAAAATGTTACTTTCACAGCAAAGTCAACTTTATGAAGTTATTACGAAGAATGATCAAGGATTCACTCCTTTGCATATGTCATCAGAAATTATTGATCTTAAAGAACCAATCTGTCAATGCTCAAATAACAACCTGGAAGCAAAGGAACTTCATGTCTCCCATCCACACCAGCTCAGTAAAGATTTTGTAGATAGAAAATCATCGAATTTGTGCCTGAACCATGGATTGGTGTTTGGTGAAACAAAAAGTTTTATAGTACCTATTCAGGATCGGATAATTGCTATGAAAAATTATAGGAAATAAGGTATATAGCCCAAATATCGCCAAGGGCGATGTAGGACGGGATAGTGATGCTATCACACGGGAACCGATGGAAACAATTTGCCATTCCTTCCATTAGCACGCTGTGTTCGTTTGGTGGTGTTAGTTCAACCTGTTTATTTTTTATGAATTCTTGAAGGTTTTTCGTTCTGGTAAGTTATGAACCTACTGTTTCTTTTAGTGCTGCAGCTTATGAATTATTCATGCCATCGCAACCATCTAATATCGTGAAGTAGTGAAAGAAATAACCTATCTGTTGATAATGTCTGTCACTTGTTAGAGGTAGCCGGTTTGTCTGTAGCATCCCCCAAATTGACAAGCTAGAGAGTGCTCAATATCGCCCACCTCGTTGTTCCATATATCGCACACTGTGCGAT
Organism: Thereuonema tuberculata; assembly: GCA_023159025.1. Taxonomy (NCBI): domain Eukaryota; kingdom Metazoa; phylum Arthropoda; class Chilopoda; order Scutigeromorpha; family Scutigeridae; genus Thereuonema; species Thereuonema tuberculata. The sequence continues at coordinate 87,518 of JAFIDM010006943.1, forward strand.
AGTTTATTTTGGTTTATTACAGATGTCTCATTGTAAGACATGGGAAGTTGTCACAGCTGTAAAAAATAAAAAAATGGGCCTTCTGAAAGCTTCCAAAACATTTAATGTCCCAGTCTTGTGAGTGGGTCACCATTCACAATTGCTCTAATGAATTCTCTCAGCAAAAGGAAACTAAGTCCTAAGGGGCTGAACTTAGACGATCCAAAGCAAAAGAAGCTTGCAACACCCATAAAGAATTGCGAAAAGATTAAGAAAAAAACAAAAAAATGCAAAGAAGTGCAAAAAAACAAAGTATTTAATGGTGTGGGCAATATTTGGAACACTTTCACAAAATTCAAAATATGAGGTTTGCCTGAAAAATAATAATTATATCTATAAAATAATAATTATATCTATAATTGGTTCAGGAACATGTAAGTGAAGGTTCATATGATATATTGTAATTGTTTGCAAGCAACTGAGACGATAAATGACAAGAATACGGGCAGGTTTTCTTAGATGGGCGATATTTGGGCCATCTACCTTATATCATCCAAGATGGAATGATTGATGATTCTTGCAGATGATGTGGACAGGCAAGTGAAACAATTGAGTCTATTATCGAAAGTTGTACAACTCTGTCTAGTGTGGATTATACACAACAATATAGCAAAGATCGTGCATCAGCCACTCACCATAAAATATGACTTAGTAAGTTTGAAACACCTTACTACAAATATAATCCTAATGCAGTTCTTGATAGTCAAGCTGGGATCGATCAATTATCACCAATCAGAGAGTTATGGCCAAAGGCCAGACATCATATTGCTGGACAAAACACAGAAAACTGCTCAGCTCATTGATGTTATTGTGCCTCTTAATAATAATCTTCATAAGACCTAAGCTGATAAAATTAATAAATGCATAGCTTTAACACAAGAATTAAAAATTATGTGGGGGTTTATCAAAAATCACAATAAGGCCCATCATCATATCAGCTACAGGACTTGTGCCTAAAAATCTGGTTCAACAACTCCAAGAGCTTGGAATCGGCCATCAATTGCCATTACTTTTAAAGGACAGTTTTATTAGATTGCTGTCAGCTTGTGAGAAAATTTTTGTCACAATAGTGAAAGGATAATGTTTGGAATTTTCCTGCATTGCACGAAAATTAAAAAAAAAAATGAGTAAAGTTGTATAAAAATGATTATATTTTATAAGGTCTAAAACTCTTGAAAATGCACTTGCCAGTGGTGAATGGACAAGTGTAATTCCCGACCCTTGATTATTGCCAACATTCTGTAGTTTAATCACTTAATTTTCTCATGTTCTTCGATTTTCACTAGTTTTCAACGTAAGTTCTACATTTTTGCTATTGCACACTGATGACAAAATCATTTTAAAAGTAATTACAGTGACGAGTTTCATCAATATTGGCATGTACACTTTGGGTAATGTCCCCTTGTGAGTAGAGAAACAGAATAAAAGCTTTGAGAGATGCTGGGTGGAGAAAGATTGCAGCAGACTTCAAATGCTCACCAGTACTGTAAAATATACTCCTGACAGAGAGAAAGAAATTGGCAGTTTTCCAACAAGAAACAGAAGACCAAGAAAACTCCAATGATGATGTTAAGATTTCTTCAATTATAGCTTCAGAGACAGAAAAAAAAAAAGCTAGCTCACGAATTAACACAGGTCAGCAGATTTCTTCCAGAGAATAGAAATGTCTCAAGATCAACTGTTTCAAGGAGACTTTGTGAAAATGGATTACTTGAAAAGTTGCTGTCACAAAACCATTACTATGTAGGCTGAACGTAATAAAGTGCTTTAGAGTTTGATAGAAAATATAGAGATTGAACAGTCAAAAACGAGACTACTTTGGACAGATGAATCCAGATTTGAACTTTTTATAATAAAAAGGAGGCAATATGATAGACAAAGAGCAAATGAAAGGTGCAAGTCAGAGTTCATAGTTCCCACTATGGAGGCAGCAACATTCTTGTTAGGGGATGCTTTACTGCTCTAGAAATAGGCAATCTGATGGAAAGTATCATCAAATCCTTATTCATACCAATTGCCTGCCTCTTATTGGTCAAGGATTTTATTGTCAACAAGACAATGATCCAAAACACACCTCAAAGCTCTGAAAAACTATCTAATAAACAGAAAACAGCTGGAGTATTTCAAATCCTGCACTGGCCACAGAGCTCAGTCCTCAATCTCATTGAACACCTGTAGGATCTTGCAAATCAAGAGCTTGAAAAATCAAACTATCTCAAAAGATAACTTTGGGAGCAACTACAATAAGCTTGAAAAAAAATTCCAGGGGATACTTTAATAAAATGAGTCTTTTGAATGTCAGAGAGATTCAAAGCATTTCATATAAAATATTGTTTTCTTCTACCACTTTGTATTGATAATTCAGCAAGAATTGGTAATGCTATTATTGTCTAAATGAAATTAATAAATAAATTCTTATATTTGATTCTATATTTTCCTTATTATTCTTTACATCAACACAAAAAATGAAAAAAAAAATACCTTGTCCTAATATTTTTGCATAGTACTGTACATAATGTATGTACTATGTTACAGCAGAAGGCAAGAAATCTTATCTTCCTCCTTCAAAGAGGTTAAAGTTGTCTCAAAAAACATGGATAATATGGCAAACTATTGCCCAATTTCTGTAGTAAACAACTTCACAAAAATATTCAGAACAATTTCATATATTAAACTCTTTAACATATCTCCCATAAAGAGCTAAACAACAACATGAATTCACAAAACACAAAAAAATATTGAAATTGAAGCTGCTCTAATTGACAGAGTTAATCACAAAGAATATCTCTCAATTTCAAAAAGGAGATATTAAAGCTCTTGACTCAACTTTTAACTCAATTGATATTAAACCTTCTTTACTTAATTACAGTAATTCTTTCACATTTTCCTCCTAAGTATTCTAGCACCAGTATCAGCTCTCAGTAAATGGCCAATGTTCATATCTCGTTTCTATCCCAAGAGATTTACTCTAAATATCTACTCCGCCCCTGTTCTATTTAATCTATACAGGTTGGTCAACCTTAAAGGCCTCACACAACGTAGCACAATAACGAAAAACGTCCATATTGTAACAGTTTATATGTAAATATTTTTAGAAATCATTTATTTATATTTATCTGTATATATCTATATTTTATTCATTTTAATTTTACAGTTATTTATTTCAAATCAAAAAATTCCTAATTATTGCTCTTCTGTTTATTTTTAAATTCTTTTCTGATACAGCCAATAGATCGTTATGTTTCTTGTCCAATCACTATGTATATTTTTAATTAATCTTCCAATGAAATTCAACTTTGTAAAATCTATAAAATCCATGTTCTATACTTAATAAATTAATTCAGTTCAGTTCGAAACTTGACTCGTTTCTTCTTCGCTCCTACAAGACTCTCCCACGAATATCAGTGCAATATGAAAGTGGGTGCCGGAATGCTTTCTTCACTGAATAACACTGGCCTGCGAAGATTTTCCGGCAAAAGTATTTGTATGTGATATACGTTACATTTAGTGTCCTTACGTAAAAAAAAATACCAGTTGTTTCGTATCACGTACAGATTTGTCATAAATCCGTCTCAAGTGTATGCTAATTGAGCTTCGTTATTGTAAATGAGGCTTGATTGTATGGAATGCAGGTACGGACATGTCTGAGAGAAAATATTGTATGAGCTGTGTTTTGGAGGGAAGTAGGTAATCATAAAGGATTACCGGAACAACAAATAGAACAGTTGTAGTTCGCGCATGCGCAGTGTTAGACAAGGTAAAAACGCGAAGATCGCGTTCCTCCGTAGTCTGAGAGGAGAGTCTGAGAACATGCCTTCTGTGGCATGCCTTTGTCTATATGTTTCAACGTGCACTTCAAGTCGATTGAGTGAATAAGTGAGGTAGTTTCTGTTAAAATGTCAAGTGGCAGAGATGTTGGAAGGCGAAAATTGTGAACAATCCCAACTCTTTCTGTTAAATATATGACCAATATACAAGTAAAGGCCAGAAGCGAAATATAACACCATTTATAAAAAGCCTGTACTTGGGATATTTTAACATGAAGTTAGGTGATCAGGACAAGAATTTCGCACCCCATATTGTGTGTAAAACGTGTGTAAAAAACCTGCGGCAATGGTACAAAGGGTTGTTGCCATCAATGCCATTCGGAATCCCAATGGTTTGGCGGGAACAAACAAATCACTTTGACGACTGTTATTTTTGTGTATGTAAAGTGTCCGGATTCAATATGAAAAACAAAAAGCAGATTGTGTATCCCTGCCTTCCATCTGCCATAACCCCCGTACCACATGGACCCGATATTCCTGTACCAAAACCACCAAAACAGTTACCAGAGAGTGTGTCTTCGTCATCTTCAAGTGCGGAGGATGGTGATGATGATACCTTTCTACCGGATGTTGAAGATAAAACTCCACATCTTTATAATCAGTGTGACAAAATGATTTGGTGCGTGACCTAGGCCTCACAAAAGAAAAGAGAGAACTTTTAGGATCAAGATTTAAAGAGAGAAATCTTTTACTTCCTGGGAGAAATTCATATTATTACAGAAATCGGGAGGAAGAATTCCGGCAGTTTTTTGTTCACGAAGACGAACTTGTGTTTTGCTGTGATATCCTGGCTTAATTCGTCGTTTTGGAACCATTTACCAAGCAAAGGACTGGCGTCTAGTTATTGATGCCAGTAAAAGAAGTCTCAAAGGTGTTCTTTTGCACAAAGGAAATAAACTTGCTTCAGTGCCAGTCGCCCATTCAACATCTCTTAGTGAAAACTATCACAATTTATCTATGGTGTTGCAGAAACTGAACTACAATGAGCACAGATGGTTACTGTGCTGTGATTTAAAAGTGTGCGGTATCATATTAGGGCAGCAAGGAGGATATACAAAGTTCCCGTGTTTTCTGTGTGAGTGGGACTCTCGGGACAGGGATCGTCACTGCTTAGTGTCTGAGTGGCCCAAGAGGAAACAGTTCGTGTCTGGAGAAAAAAACATTGTAAATCGTCCATTAATTGATCCTCAAAGTGTGTTATTGCCCGCTTTACATATTAAATTGGGAATTATGAAGCAGTACGTGAAGAGTTTTGATAGAAGTAGTCCCTGCTTTTGGTACCTCTGTCACTACTGAGGAACACAAATACAAATCAACACAGCGTTCATTCACATCAAAGTGCAGCAAACAATAGTGTTCTTGAAGTGAGATTCATACTTTCTAGCAATGAACATGTAACTTTTTTGTATATTCGTTGCAATTTGATCATGTCCCATTAAAATTACATATATTCTCTATTATGGTGTTTTCTATCGAAATTATAGCAATGTGTAAAATTTGGATTTCAAATAGCAAAAAAACTGTACGTGATAGGCAAAAACGGTTTACATATTTGAACTCAGCACACCTAAATTAGGGTAAATCAGCTCTTCAACCTTTTGCCGGAGAAAATTTTTTTTTTTTCGCAGGCTAGTGTAATTTATGTGTAAGTAGGCTATGGTATGGCCATTGTTAGATGAGGTGTTTGAAGTGGCCTCCACCAACAGCCAACACATGCCTCACATCGTCATCGTGAGAATTAATGGACCTGCTCAAACACGCCAGGGGTATCCTGAATCGTTTCATCCCCAATGCAGTTATGCAATATTTATACACTAGCAGCAAAGCCTGTCAGACGACAGGCATAAAAAAATCTGAAAAATCATTTTATTATCAACTATCAAATATAAAGTAAATGTAATCTAAATACTGCGCTAACTTATGAATGAAGCTTCTACGGCAAAAATGGTTTTGAGTTTCGAAATCAGCGTAAACAACTGAGTAAGTATGACAAATTTCATTAAAATGGATGCAGTGGTAACAAGATATTTGGTTTTGAATGTATGTTTTGTTAGAATTTCAGCTGTCGAGGGCAGTTCCCAAGAATGAAATTTCATGGAAACAACATGGAATGACACAATGAACTAATATTTTCATCCAATTTGAGTACCTTTGATTCAATTGAGAACCGTTGGATCTATCTTAATAGCTTAATTATTCGAGTTACAGACAGCTTATTGAACTTTAATTCTCTGACAATTTGTAGATTTCTTAATTATCTTTCTTCAAGTAATTTAATAAAAATGCATTGTTCCATTACAATATTAAATAATGTAGATGTCATATTGTTTCCTATTAATGATTGTAGCAACCAAACTCACCTTTGTATAATCTAAATACTATGCTAACTTGTGAACGAAGCTTCTACGGCAAAAATAGTTTTGAGTTTCAAAATCAGCGTAAAAAACTGAGTAAGTACGCCAAATTTCATTAAAATCGGTGCAGTGGTATCTTAATTATATCGAGTTACAGACAGACCTTTGTATAATCAAAATACTGCGCTAACTTGTGAATGAAGCTTCTACGGCAAAAATGGTTTTGAGTTTCAAAATCAGCGTAAAAAACTGAGTAAGTATGCCAAATTTCATTAAAATCGGTGCAGCGGTAACAAAATTATATCGAGTTACGGACAGACAGACAGACAGATGAACTTAGTCAATTATATAAGTTGATTGGGAACTAGTGTTTTCAAATAAATCAAGAGAAAAAAAGTCCAGAGGATTTAGATAGGTGGAGCCAAACTTTTGATCTTCCTCTGCCAATTCAGGATAGACGTGGTTAAGATGTTGTTATGATGCCTACGCAAGTGTTAGTTATTCTAAAACACCTGAATAAAACATTTCTGTTCACATGGACTTTTTCATTATTTTGTTATGTTGCATCGGACTTTCAAGTTTGGCCAACCATTTCAGGACCAACCATGTTGTACATTAACAACTGGTGAGAATGAAATTAACAAGTGTATCTTCTTTGCTGATGAAAAAAAAAAAAAACAAATAAAAAAACTTTTATCCTGCTCTTTTTCCTTAAGCAGGATGTTCAACAGCCACTTTTCCATTTCAAAATCTATCTAAACTGACATTAAATTCAACGAAAATGGTTGTATATAATCAAAACAATTTTACAATACAGAAAAAAATTATGTGTTATTGGGTTTGGCATAAACTTCATTCAGTTTTTAAGTAAATATAAGACACATTTTTCAGTTTTACCAATAATTTTATTGAACAACATATGCAGCAGTTTGTTCCACGACCTTCTGCCATCTTTCCGACAAATTTATAATTCCATCTTCCCAAAACTTTAGCTTTTTGAGCAAAGACCTACTCCAGGTGCCTTTTGAGGTCTTTCAGAATTTCAATTTTTTCCATTAAAAGAATTTTGTAAAGACCGAAATCAATGAAAATCTGAAGGTGCAATGTCTGGTGAATACGATGGATGAATCAGAACTTCACAGCCAAGTTGTAACAGGTTTTGCCTAGTCATCAAAGAAACATGTGGTCTTGCATGCTTATTTTCTTCCATTCTCAATACTAAACTGGCTACACAAAATTCACCAATTTTGAAAAGTTTTTGTTTTAAATGCAAGCTGATATGACATCTGTCACAAAACAATCTAATAAAATGGTGTCGAATGACATTAAAGACACCTAAGCACTACTGAAGCCAACTTATATATAAAAAAAAAATGAAGAAACTTTTTGCATAACCCAATATTTATCATGTCTCTCGAAAAAGGGTTTACATTTTTATCATCCAAATTTTTAGTTCACAGTAGGAATTTTTTTTTTTAAGGCTTAAATTTTGTCTGACAGTTACAGAATTTGGGTCTCAGTACCTTTCAGGGACACATTTAATGAACTGAGTTTTTCAAAAATACCAAAAAGATATCTTTGAAGCTTCAAAACAAAATCACTTTCCGCAAAATTGTAGGCAATGGAATGTTTTTCTTCAACAAGAATGTAATTTACTCATTCAAAGCATTTCCATGGGAAAGCCAACAATAGTTACAATAATGAAGTAGGAAAGTGTGTTCAGCTCTGATATCATCACACTTGTTCAAAACACTTGGATTTAAGATGCCAAGTTTCAATGATGTTTACAACTTCAATCATTGATTGAAGCACCTAATTAAGGGCAGGCCTGATATATTTTGATGCAATTGCTCCCTGCCAATGATGCAGTGTTTCCAAACAATGGACGAAGCTCTTTTATATGTATCAGAGCTTGCAGTCCATCATAACCAGCTATAAAATGACCTCTATCTGTACACACACCTAAACGTTTCTCCCAGTAAATGTTAGTTTCTTCTCCAAAAGAATCTAGTATTTCAAAGAAATCTGCTGTTTTAGTTCCAGATTTTATACTTTTGCAGAAAAGAAGATCTTCATAAAAACTTGATATTATCATCTGTAAACTGAACATCACAAATTATGTTATCGAGTCACTGTGACAGTCAGTAGCTTCACTCAATTGAATGAATAGGAAAATCACCTTTGAGTTTTTCAATCAACTGATCTTTAACATCATCAGCTATATCAAGTATTCAACAACTAACAGTGTTTCTAAACAGATTCTAGACAGTTATGTTTGTCAGTAGACTCACCTATCATAATAGATACAATGTCCACAGCAGCTGGTAAAATAATGTACAAGAAGGCTTAATGTGCATGTATTAAAATAAAACGCACTTACTTAAAAATATGATGAAAGGAGAATAAAAAAGATGGTAATAAACCTACAGTTTCGGAATACTCAGTATATTCCATATCAGGAACAGCACAAACATACAGGGCATCACAAAAACATTTAAAACAAGTGCGCTTTATTTATTTTCATTTTCTCTTGTAAAATAATGTCTTCAGTAATTGTGAAAGGTTGCTTGCTCTTTGCTACACAGTAAGCAATTTTGTAAGATGAAAGAAAAGCATTTGTAGGAATCATAGCACGTGCTTTGTTTTCTGACTGCACATAAGTAAACAAAAGGTTCTCGCACCCCGAGATATCATGTCGAGAATCTGGGACAGCTTCACTATATCATATGCCTGCATGTTAAAGTTATTTATTTATATATATATATATGTGTTTTTTGAGGTTCTCAATCCTTGCTGAAATTCTTTAGTGCCCGGCAGTTGCTGGGAAAAGTATTTGAGGCCATGCAATGCACAGTCATTTATCACTGTCATGTTGACTTTGCTCGAGGGCCATTTAGGGGGGGTTGAAATGGTTTTCTCATATTTGTCTCGCACTCCTAACTACCATCAAGAGTATATCTGACTGAAGAAGCTTAATAAGGCTGAAACACCTGTCCCAGATTCACGTAATGATAGCTTAGGGTGAGAGAACTTTTGTTTACTTATGTGCAGTCTTGTATTTTCTTCACTGTATCATATATATGTCTATACATTAAAGTTATTTCATTCATTAATATGGTGTGGGGAGGGAAATCATAACATCTAGATAAGGCAATTTTCCTTCTACCTCTTGTTCCATAATAAATTGGGTCATTTTATGATTATTAAAAGTAATGATACTTTCAATACTACAGTTTGTAGAAAGGAGGTGTATGCAGATGTTACATTAAATTTTAATACCGCAGCACCAACTTCCTCCAAAACTAATGTAATAAAATTGGCTGTCACAAGAGTCTTAAGATTATGTTCTGACAATAAGTTATTGGATGAATTACAAAAAATCAGAAAATTTTTTGTAAGGAACAACTATCCCATAGATTTTATCAACAAAATAATATACAGAAAACTTAAAGAAAGAAATATTAATAAAATCAAAGTTGATAACGCAATTAAATATATAAGTATTCCTTTTGAAGAAGAATTACAAAACAAGCTAACCCCATTGTTGGCTAATGTAAGAATTCGTATGGCAAATAAGGCAAGAAACACCATTAGAAATATCCTAAATTCTGAACGTAACGTAATGTCCAAAGAGGAGATTAAAAAAAGAAATGAGGAAAAAAAGGGAGCGGTATATGGAATAAGATGTCAATCAGGAGGGGGTAGGTGCCAGTACATTGGAGAAACAGGTAGAAAGGTAAAAATTCGAATGAATGAGCATTCCAACGCCATAAAAAAGGGCAGTGACCAATATTTCACAGCAGTTCATCACAAACAAACTGGCCATCTAATAATGGTGGACAATCCGATCATTTATAATATTATTACAGATCAATACTTACGAAAATTTTATGAATCATTATTAATTAATTCCAAATTCAACAAATATTACAATACTGAATTGTCCATAAAAAAAAAATGTATTGCATTATCAGCTCGATTAACTATTATCTATTGTTTTATTAATAATTAGCTAGCATTGATATTTGATACTTTGATATTATTGTAAAATGTAATCCAAAATTTGTAAAGGCCTGTATACGATGCCTTGTAACATGTAACGAATATGAATTTTTTAAATGTTTTTTTATCTCTAGTAGTGTGTTTGGTCCCATTTTTTCAATTTTTCAATTTCTTTCTATTTATACAGATTTCTACATAGATCTTTTTTTTTTGTATTTTTCAGAATTAAAATCAAATTAAATTTTTATTGACAAGTGAGGACTTATTCAATGTAGTTATTACAATAATGAAAATTCCAATTATGATCAAAATTTTGATCAAATCGTTGAATAATTTCTCACTTGTCAATAAGAGTCTAGTAAATCCGTCAGAAAATAGGGTTTTGCTTAGTCATCGATCGGGTAGTTTTGATTTTTGGATATGTTGCTAGTGTTGGACTTACACCATAAAATCCAAGTTTTCGATCTCTGTGCACCACATGTTATCAACAAAACATCAAAAAAAGGAATTATTTTGCCGTTGCGATGAAAGTCGAAAACTTGGAATTTATGATATAAGCCCAACACTAACATCATATCCAAAAATCAAAACTACCCGACCTTTTGCATACCACAATGTATCATTTTACTGGACTATAATAGTTTAATTTGATTTTAATTCTGAAAAATACAAAAAAAAAAAATCAATATAGAAATCTGTGTAAGTAGAAAGAAATTTACTACAAAGCAATAAAAATGAAAACAAAAGACAGTACCAGATTTGTATTACTATTTTTCAAAAATGTTAAATTGGTATTAAAAAAATATTTTTAATTAAATTTATATCATATTTAGACTAATAATATTATCTAAATTTCAAATAAATGCTGCACCTACATACAGGTTTTGAAAACATAGTAAGTCTGGGAAAAAGTTAATAATAATAATAAAAAAGAACTTTTGTGTTATTTTCATTCTTTGATATGTGACCTTGGGGGGGGGGGGGGGGTTAAAGGTTATTAGACAAACCATGAAAGAGGGGGATCTAGTACAAATTGTTCATATTTTCAAGAAAAGAAAAACATTGATACCCGAAATTTAAGTGTGACCTCTAGGTAAAAACTTACGAGCAAAAACTCTCAACTTATCCATCGTAAAATAGTATTTAATTTCCTCTTCTCATGATTTGTATTTTGAAAATTAGGAAAAAGAAAGAAAAAATCTACTTAAATAAATAAGAAAAATAACGATGTAAAAATAAAATAAAATAAAATAAAATAAACTTTCAAAGTGAAATAGATAATATATTGGAAAATCAAGATATTGTCAGATTTATTAAATCCCGGCGACTCCAATGGTTTGGACATATTCAGCAGATGGAAGACACCCGAATGCCAAAGAAAGTATTGAGTACCAAAATCTATGCCAAGAAAAAACAAGGAAGACCAAGAATGAAATGGCTTGACAACGTTGTACAGGATCTGAGAAAGATGAATATTGTTGGTTGGGGACCGATGACACAGGACAGAGCACAATGGAAGCTCGTTATTGAGGAGGCCAAGGCTCTCACAGGGCTGTAGTGCCATAGATGATGATGAAACTTTCAAAGTGATTTCACTGGAATACGCACCTATTGTCAACCATGTGATGTATATTTCTACAGACAAATCAAAGATTTCATTAAATGTCTGCAAAATTACACTTTGGTAATAGCATGAAAACGTGATTTTCCATCTCACAAGAACTGTCTTTAATCAAACAAGGTTGGTGCGAAATTTTTCTTATGTTTTGAATGTTTTCAGATGAAGTCAAGAAAGTTATCACGGTTTATTTTGGCTGTTTTGGATTATTTCCTTTTATTTTTTTGTCCGTTTTTTCCTTTCAAAAAACTGGTAGCAAGGCTGCTTCATTGATCTTACCTTTGGTCACTGGGGGAAAGGTTGGCTTTAAATCTTATTCAAAATTAGTATTTAATTTTTTTTTCCACTATGTCAAAGTGTACTGTATTTAAAAGTCTTACATGAATGTTTAATAAATGTATTAAAATGTTAAAAATATCTTTAAAATAATATAAGCTTAAAATGACCATTTTAAAATTGAAATCGAAATATTTTCTGTTTTCACCGCTGTGTAAACTCGTGTCGTAACCGTCACTTTCTGTTTTCGTAGATTTTTAAAAGCTTATAACTTTTGACCTAGAGGTCAATCGGTTAAAATTTTGGTGTCCTTGTTTTATTTTTTCTAGCTGAACATTTTGATATATAATTTATGATAATCTGTTTTTGACAGCAAAACGTGTCTTCAAGTCAGAATTTTCGTAACACGTATACTTTCTTCTTACATCATGGTAGGAAGGTATCTGCAATTTTCTCTCCCTATCTCTAACCAATTTTGAGTTATATGGGGTCTAAGTTTGTTAAAATTTCTATAACATCTTGGACAAACAAGAAATATTTTTCTATAATGTCAATAATTTATGTTCTTGCTTTAATTTTTTTTATCTTTGTTTTGTTATTGTTATTTTGTTAGGAAATTTACTTCAAATGATTTAGAGCTTGGGTTTAGTCTTTCATTTTCTATTTCCATATATTGTTTTAATCAGTTAATATATGAAATCTTTCAATTCTATTTCAGATTTAGCTCTCATTAGAATTCACTGGAGTTTAAGTTGGATAATAGAACAATTATTAATTCTTTGAAAAAGAAATGAACTGGCAAAAAAAGGAATGAAAAGGAGAAAATGGAAAAAGTAGTTTGAAATAAATAAAACCGTTAAACAAAGGACATATTTTGAATTCCTATCAATTTAATACTGAAAGTTGACTTTTATGTTTTTGAACACTTCAGAGAGATTGAAAAGTAAAGAACAATCTGACTGAAATATAACCAGAAAATACAATCAATGAATAATAAAACAAAAGATACCCCACAACAGATCATTGTGACCAGGGGAAATAAGGCTCTTAGCATTCATTTCAATATTGGATGATCATCCCTATGCCAATCTGCCTTTAACCCCATAAAAAGAGGGAATTGAAAGAATACACATTGAGTTTCTTTCACACCTTGGGCTATCATTGACGGGAATCTGGGACAGCTGTTTCGTTCTTCTTAGGACGTATCAGTCACATTTACCATCGATGATTAGCCCAGAAAAGTGCGAAAGCCTATTGTACCTCTCCCACTCCCAGAAGTGGAACCTCACAAAAGCAAACAACAATAATAAATTACTGTAACCAGTACAACTTGAAACACCTTAGCCTACTAACTGCTAGACTCATAAGACATTTAATTATTGTAATGCCTTGCCATGGTTCTTAGATGTACACTTAAGGGAAGGGTTATGATAAGCGCTATGGAATATGTGATAGGACCAAACCAGGGACCAAATTTTACCTCGTTTAGGAATTAAGAAAATAAGGAAAGGATTCAGGAAGAAGAGTCGGTGTTTTGACTGGAGAAGGATAAGGGACTGTTTTGTAAACAAACCCATAGAAGCAGATTATGGGTCTAGTTGCAGGAGAGAAGTGTCTAGCGGGACTTGCCTTGGGCATCCACTACTTAATTCAGCGCCCTTTCTCAGAGCTGGCTGGAATGAAGGACAATAAACAAAGTACTGAGATAAAATGGATTGGGACTAGAGAGCAATACAGATAACTAGTTTGGAAAACAAAAAGGAGATTTAATAAAGAATAATATATACATCTGGAGGTAGGTGAGTTTAATGAGGATTGATAATAAATGAAAATACATATGCATATGTATTTCATGCGAAATGAACTAAAGTCACGAATTAGAGCTTCCAAGGAAAGTTATTATGAAAATCTATTTAATGATAATCTCTCTATAAAAGAAAAGTGGAATAATATCAACAAAATAATATCTAATCACAGAAAACCAAAATGTCCATCTACTCTTATCATAGAAAATAACTTAAAAACAACCGAGCAAAACCTAAGTAAATTTCTTAACATCCTTCTACCAAATATTCCCTTTAGCACATGCGATAAAAAAATACATCCCATATTGAACAATCCAAGTCCTTCCTCCTTCTTTCTATCTCCTACTTCCCCTTTTGAAGTTAAACAAGCTATCAAATCACTATCCAACAAAACTTCTTCTGGTCCTGATGAGATCTCCCCATACTTTCTCAAACAGATCGTGGATGACATTGTACTCCCTCTTTAATATCTTTTTAATATATTAATATCTGAAGGCATCTTTCCTTCTTCCTTCAAACAAGCGAAAGTTGTTTCATTATGGAAAGCAGGAGATGCGAACACTCTGACCAACTACCGTCTTATATCCGTGGTAAACTCTTTTTCAAAAATATTTGAAAAATTATATCACAGTAAACTCTCTACATATATATCAAAAAATAAAACCATTGCTCAACAACAACACGGTTTCATCACAGGGAAAAATGCAGAAACTGCGCTAATTGATCTCACAGAGTTTATAACGGAGAATATGGCGGCTAATAAGATCATTTTAGGTCTCTTCTTGGACTTGAAAAAGGCTTTTGACTCAATTAATATCAATATTTTACTTCAAAAATTAGAACATATGGGTATTAAGAGGCCCACCTCTTACATGGATCTCTTCATATCTATCACAAAGACAATACCAGCTGAACACAAACAGATATTCCTCTTCATAAATATAAACGTCGACAGGTTTAGTACAAGGGTCTATCCTTTCCTCCTTCTCTTTAATTTATTTATAAACGATCTCATTCTCACATCACCTGCTCCCAAATGTATCTTCTATGCTGATGACGGAACCTTTCTATTTGCTCATTCTAAGGTGGAAAAACTCAAGCACGAGGTGCAGTGCTCACTTTTCTATCTTGAATCTCAAACAATTTTACTTTAAATACAACCAAAACGGTTTATATGTTTTTCTATCAAAGAAATAAAATACTCAACACTGACAATTTCTCTATAACTTATAACAACAACTCCTTATTACAAGAAGTGCAATCCTTCAGATATTTAGATGTTACTCTTTCACACGATCTATCATGGAATCTCCATGCACAACAAATCTCTCATAAAGTCTCAAAAAATTGAGGCATCATTAGGAAACTTTATTTTCTTCCTAGGCAAATACTTCTGAGTCTGTATTGGTCGCTAATTCATACAAACTTGTGCTATGGTATAATCATCTGAAGTACCATCTGGGGTACCATGTCCAAATTTCAAGAAAAAATGATACTTAAAAGTTCGAAAGCATTTCCTAAGATTCCTAGATAAAAAGCCTGCCTCTACTCTACCCAATCCCTCTGGACAAAACTTAAAATAATTCCTTTCGAACATATCTACAAGTTTCAGTTGGCTCTTTTCACCTACAAAACAATTACTATGTCCTTTTTACCTACAAAAACACTATGTCCTTCAATTACTTTCAATATTAAACCCAATTTCAATTCTTATAAAACTAGACTCAATCCAGTTCTTCTACTAACAAAAACAAGATCCAACTATCAACGAAGAGCAGTCAGTTATTCTGCTCCTCTAAATTGGAATAAAATTCCAAATGAAATTCATGATTGCACTTCTCTGGCACAATTTAAAAGAAAACTTAAACAACACTTATCTACTCAACTCAATCCTAATAAATCCTCATAGATATATAATTCCTAAAAAAAAGGAAACAAATTGAGTTTCTTAATTTTTTATTTTTTCCCTTTTTGTTTTAATGTAATGCTTTTTGTTTTAATTTCATATTTAATTTGCCTCGATGCTGACACCCTTTTGTCTTCTCGACGGGATCACAGAAGACAAAAACTGGGATGTCAAAACTGTAATCAATACATACTATTGATTACAAAATAAATAATTTTTATTGACAATAAAATTATATATATATGTATACACCTTATCCAGGGGTTTTCAGACGAAGGAAGTAATATACAAAGAAAAACACAAATATCCAAATGCAAATCGTACTTATGTTGCATAGTTCCTATATGCCAGTATTGTTCAGAGTTCACCTGAAATCATACCGTTCGTGGCAGTTTGCGGCAGTGAAGGACAATAAACAAAGTACTGAGCTAAAATGGATTGTGACTAGAGAGCAATACAGGTTCGGAAAACAAAAAGGAGATTTAATAAAGAATAATGTATATATTTACAGGTAGGTGAGTTTAATGAGGATTGATAATAAATGAAAATACATATGCATATAACTTATCCTGGGTTTTCAGACGAAGGAAGGAATATAAAAAGAAAAACACAAATATCCAAATACAAATCATACTAATGTTGCATCGTTTCTACGTGCCAGTATTGTTCAGAGTTCACCTGAAATCACCCGTTCGTGGCAGTTCACGGCAGTGGTAATGCTGGTCAGGTTTCAGTCTATTATTCTTCGAAGACCATCCCCGTTGTCAAAGGTAGCCTAGTTGGGGTTGTTGTCACTTTCAACAGCGCACTTTACAGCGAAGCACTTCGCTAGGCCCAGAGATTCGAAGAACGCTCTGAATTCACAATGACATCTCCAGCATCGCGATTTATAGCTGGGTCTTGCATTCCCAGCAGACCTCAGTTTGCTGCTTCAAGAGACGGGCCAAGTGGCTTTTGCTTAGCACGGAGTCAATCTTCCCTTTTTAGCAGTGGGTGTTCGAAGGGCGGCAAGATAGCTGGCCACCAGCCCTTCTTAGATGCCCAAAGCGCATTGTGTTATTTCAATATTGTTTTATAAGCACTGTTCCCACGGAGTTTGTCACCTTAAACAGGAGGCACCGACTTATCTGCAAAGCACATCTGCCGACAGGCTGAGAGATAGGAGAAACAAAGGAGATGGCAGATAAAGTAAACA
>JAFIDM010006943.1:108358-125845 GCA_023159025.1 Thereuonema tuberculata
CATGTTTCAGTCTTAATTAAAAGTGATCCTTTATGATGAATTGGTAGATATACCACTACTGTAAGAAGATGTACACAACAATTCAAACCTTTCAAATATGAAATTTTAAGTAAATAATTACATTTTTCTTTAGCCTTTATTGTGAAGTGCTCATAAACAGGGGCCTCAAACACCAAAATTTAATCAGGGATGGTCAATAATGTAATAGCATTTAACTTTCAAATACAAAGTTTCATTTTGATAAGTGCATTTTCTTTATTATTACAAATTTCTTAAAGTTATATATGTCTCATCATTTTGGCCTCCAAATTAAAGACCAATATATTTCAAAATCTAATCAGATCTCGATGATAACCTTTTGTATCTTAACACAACCAGAATTAAAGAGGCTTAAGCAAAATAATCTCCACTGCAGACTCACCATATGGACTTAATATTCAAGTAATTAAACAAGCAAAAAAAAAAAAGCTTTTAAGTTTTCTAAAATTAGTCTCTTGCCTAATTTGTCTCCAAGAGTGGCAGCCCTTCTAATGATTGGATCACAATGGATTATGCACTTAACCTATGGATTTTTGTTTTTGGCAAAAAATTATTATTAATGGTCCAAACTAATGAATGGATATTTATGTATTTATGTAAAATTGATTTATGTAGGTGGTCTGTGGAACAGAACCGTCACATAAGTCAGTGACTTGCTTTTGTATTTTAATTATAGGTTTTCTATTTGCTTTTATGCCTAATTATCCATTCTCCTAATTTGTAAATAATATCTTACTTAAAGAAGTGCTTTTGAAATTGAATTTTGTAACGATGTGAAAAAAAACCTTTAATTAAAATACAGAAAGTCCCTGCCTTATGTGAAGGTTCCATAGACCTCCTACATAAACCAATTCTTAGGTAGGTCGGAGTAAGCCGAGTTGATTTGGCTTTCAGAGATAAAAAGAATATTCATACCATCAATTATATTTCTTCAATATTTGGACACTTTTGAAAGACCATGGTGGTTAATTACTGGCAGAAATAACTGAAAAAGTTGAAACACCTACCACAGAAATCATCTTTACACAAGGAGATACACGTACTACTGCTCAGATGCTGTATGGCACATGAGTGTTTGTGTTTTGGCTTAATATAAGAATAACTAAAGCTAAGTTTGAGGATAAGGCCAACTCTGATTAGGAAGGACTGATGATGTCCTGAAAGTCACGCGTGAGGAGGCTGCAAGAGCAAAATATAATAGACAATTTGCTTCTCAATGACTAACACTGCAGGTCAGTTCGCCTTCGTCAAGAGTTCATTATAACTCTAAGTTAAGCAACAATATTATTAAGCAAGGAAAAAACCAGCGAAGCTCATTACCTTTAACAAAGGGTTCCAATCTGTCTCAATTCATCACCGAGTCAACAGTATTGAATGAGTCTTCTCCATTCATTTAGTAAGTTATTTTCTCTTCCTTATTCTTTTTATCAAGTCACAGCCACAAGGTTTAACTTTTCATCATTGTATTAGTGTTTCCTTCATTTTATTTTCTTACACATCACAGATGCCAAGAGGATGTAGCGTTCATGCATTGTATGCCTCAAATCAGAGCTTTATTTGAAAAAAATTATGCAACTCAAAATTTTCTTTTAATTACTATGTTATTTTTATGTAATTCCAAATCTACATAGGTGGGGACTACATAAATCGGAGATTGTTTATATAAAAGACGCAGTTTTATTTTGGTAAATTAACTATTTGATCCATTAATCATAAATAAACATTACATTAATATATATTTAAAGAAAAATGGAAATAAATAAAACGCACTTACTTACAAAAAGTTGAGAGAATTATACATGGTAATAATCCAACAATTTTGTAATACTGTGCGTATTCCTTCATCAGGGACAGCACAAACATATAGGACATAAAGACAAGATTTAGGACGAAATAATGAAAGAAGGTATGTTGGAAGTAAGAGGAAGTAAGTACCTACCTTCCATCATCATGCTGTCCTAAATGTTATCTTTATGTCCTATACGTTTGTGCAGTCCCTGATGAAGGAATATGCACAGTATTCTGAAACTGTCGGATTATTTCCATGCATAATTCTCTCAACTTTTTGTAAGTAAGTGCGTTTTATTTATTTCCATTTTTCTTTATTTCATTTCACGCACGTTAAGCCTCCTTAATATATATTTATTTTATATTTGAATAAAAAAAAAAATACTAAGGTCAAACAACCAACATTAAAAAATTAATCTAAATTAAACAAAGCATCTACATTTTTAAATGTTAAGAGGTCTATAAATACCTGATTTCCTCCTTGTTTATGGCAAGGATACATTGTGACAGCCTTATGTAAATCCTGTTTACGTGCAGGGCTGTCTAGGCACATTGAGCCACCTTCACCCATATTGCGAACCTATAGAAAAATTGATAAAGTGAAAAATGAATTATAATCAAAATAGCTTTGTATTTTGTAGCATTTACTTATGAAGTAATAAAATTTCATGAAACAACATTTCTGACAATTAAACTTATACAGAAAATCCAATGGAAATGCTGTCAAGAATCTCAAAATTAGTAAAGTGCTTGATTCCAAAACCAGTAAATATATATATATATATATATATATATATATATATATAAACCTGTCTCACTCACTCACTGATCAACGCCCAGCCCAAACCGTTGGACCAAGAAAGCTGAAATTTTGTAGAGAGGTGTCCTTTATGTTGTTGTAATGGCCCGATGGTTGTTACATAATTTCTCTCTTTCCTATCATATATTTTCATCACTTATATATATACAATCTTCAGAAATACTTTCTTATTTCTGCTCTAAATGCTTCTTCGTTTAAATGCCTTTCTCTCATGTCTTCTCGAAATGGATGTTCACAGATGCTCTTTTGTGTTTTTCAGCCTCTTACCCATCTGGCTTCTGTTTTACCTGTCCCCTCTCTACGTTTATTGCCCCCTTTGTTCTTCCCTCCACCTTACAGCTTTTTCGGCAGATGTCTCCTAGACAGCTCGATGCCTCCTGCAACAGGGGAAATAAGTTTGAGAGGAAGTGAAATAACAAACAGACAGTGAGAGCGAGCACGCCAGAAGGGCAGCCAGCTAACTTTATTGCCCTTTGAATTGCTCGCCACTGCAAAAGCTAAGTAAACTCGGCACTTGGCTCATCTCAAAAGAAACCAATTGCAGTCTGCTGGGAATGCATCCCCGGAGCAAGTATTGCGTCAGTTTGAGCGTTCTTTTAAGTCTCAAGGTCTGCTCAGTGAATGCGTTTCATTTTGAGAAAGTGTGTAGCAGCAAAGAAAGTAGTGTCATCCCACCTATGCCTGAATCTCGTGGACACTGGTTGCGTCGAAGAACGTTCTTCCAATCCGGGCATCACCGAGAGAATCCACTGCAAGGTGAAACCAGCGAACTCATCAAGATTGCCTGTACCCATCCAGAACTGCTCTTCGAATAAACCAAGAGTAAAGACTAAACTAAAACCTTCTTCTCAGTTTTCGAGAACTGCCATGAATATCGTGAACAGTTTGTGAGGACTCTTGTCCTCATGTGTGAACTCTATTGTGCTAAGTGACACTAGCTTTAGATTTTGGATAAATATGTGCTTAGTTTTATATCTATCTAGTGTATCATCATCCACATATGAAAACCCAGGGATAAGGCATACATCTTATATATTTATCTCTTTTATTATCTTTTCTCTCTGTACTCATTCTCTTGTAAATATATATATATAATCCTTTATTAAATCCATCATATTTATTTCTGAAATAGTTGATATGCCCCCTCTATTTTAAATTTATTCATTTGGTTGATATTGGCTTTTACTGATTGACATTGAGATGGAATTCGCATTGAGAGTTAGATGCCTCAGGCAAGGCCGCGACCGCAACAGGCGAGTCTGAGTGGGGCCTCTCTGTTTACAAACAAACCCCTCCCTACTTGCATCACATGCAAGCGTCGCTGCCCCTTGTATAATCCTTTTCTTTATTTAATAAATTAACTTACTAGTTTTAGCAATAGGATGTTTAACAAATTAATTAAGGGATTCTACTGCACTTATAACTCTTGACCCTCTCCCCACGTGTACACCTTTTGACCCACAGCTAGACGTAACATTGTAGACAAGGAATAAGGCCGATTTTGCAAAATTCCCATGGGTTCCCACGGAATAGCGAAAGTTTATTGTCGCTTTAAAGTTTTCTTATTTCCGTAACTATAATTAGTAGAGAACTGCTAAACATAGAAACTTTAATATTAAGGTTCCTTTTAGAATTGGGTTCAATGTTTTCTCAGGGTTTGACAATTTTTTCAAAATTTTTTTTTCCCAAATTTTTGGTCGCTATTTAAGTAATGGGAGTTTAATTACAAATAACTCCAAAAATGAAGTACTGTAGATATCTCAAACCAAAAACTTTAAAATTAATAATAAAACAAAGGATGGCATAATTTTATGAAAAATTACAGAAATCATTGTGTGTTTAAGTGTGATCTTCGATACCGAAGGATCCATAGGAATCCACTAGGACAAGTATTATAGAGGGGCCCAATAAATCAAGTGTCGAGTCAAGTCTTTCTTCTCTTCTTGAAATAAACATGGAGGGTATTTTCCTTGCCTTCCTCAGGAAACGATTTTTATTTATTTATCGCATGCCATTCATTAGCTAGGAAATCAAGGAGATCTGGCTGCCAGAATTGCTAGTTCTTTAGCGTAACCCAGGGTGCACCACAGGGTCGATCTAGCTATTACTGCAGAAACAGATGAAACATCCAAAACCCACGCCAGGTTTTGAACTCAGATTCCAACATACCTAACATTGTTTACCAAAAACAAGAGTTCAATAATACTTCTAGAGACACAAAATGAACATATAAATGAAAACCTAAATAAAAGTAACTTTTCAATCTTACTACCAATAGATGTCAGTTAAACATTTGATCAATCCTACCATCATGCTATTCAAAAAATTAGAAAAAAAAAAACAACCTCTATCAGGGGCCTTGTGTTTAATATTATTAACAAGTACCACACAGACAGTATCACTCATTAATAATACTTTGACTGTCAAATTAAAAATGAAAATGGGCTTACCACAAGGATAGAATATTCTATATCAACTATAATTATTATTTTAAAAGAGAATTGTAGAAAATGCACTAAAATTCTTGATGAAATAAAAACATGGAAGTATGTTTCAGAAAACTAAATGTGTTCCATCATGAGGGGATAGGTAACCCATGTTTTGCTTTGTGTCATCCTATATGTTTGTGCAATGCCTTGAACATGTTTAGTGTTCCACATCAGTATCTCCGTGCTTGTATTTTATCAACAAGCAAGTTCTTTTATATTCTTTCCGTTACTTTATTTCATCAACCTGTTTATTATTTAAGTTAATTATATAAAACACTCAAATGTTTAATTTACAGAGATGATTTGTTACTACTGAAACATGATAAATATTGGGTGTCACAGTTTTATTTTATTTTTCGTTCAGGTTTTTCTATTAACACATTTTCCTCTCACATTTTTAGGAGATGATGTCTGATTGTTTTCAATCTATAATTTTTTTTTTCCTTTTCCATTTTATTGGATTTTATTTTTAATTTTCCCCTCTCTAACTTTTGTTCCATTTATATTTCATTAATAATATTATATTTTTTCTTTCTTTTCTTTTTTTGCCCGCATCCTCCTTTTATTAGTTCTTTTTCCTCTCATTTTACTCCCTTGTCATTTTGCGTTCCCATGTGAATTTCTTCCTTGGCATTTCCGAATCAAGGCAAAAGAGTTAAAAGAAGGAATAAAGGAGATTTAAGTGTGGGAAAGAGCTTTAAAATTAAGCTTTTTTTATTATTTTTTAAGTATTGATCATTTTCTGTAAGGATTTGAATTGTAAATTTTTAAGCTACAAAAATGTAACTCACCTCTCCTGAGCCTACAGCATCTCCAGGTACAAACAACTCAGGATATATATTCTTCAAATACCAATCAAAGGATTTGCACTTTAAGCGTTCTCGTAGTTTAAGACGTGAGGACACATCACCAAAATCGCCCTGGAAAAATATACAAATTAGAAATGATTGAATAAAACATTCTATTAATTATCTTTCTTTAATTATTTGTTTCTGATAATTAATTCTCATTAATACTGTTCTATATTTTTTAATAATTAATAACATAATAGAGGAATATAATATCTAAAGATAAATTTTTGACTAAAAAAAGCAGTAATATGGAAAGAGAAATTTATCACAAGTATTTCAGTTTGATCTCTGGAAACTGCTTCCTAATTTCTACATATATTTAAAAATAATAATAATAAATAAACAAAAATAAGAAAGGAAAACAAGATGTTGCATATTGTCTTCAAGAGTAGAAAACTACCAGACTTAATCCATTCTACATCATGCAAACAACAACACAAAAAACATACTTCAACAATATTTCAAAAGACTACCATAACTTTCTCCCGCACAAAAGAAATAAAGAATGCAAAAATTATTATACAGTAAAACCTCTCAACTCATGCCTAATGTGGAGCCCAGTAGGCTGGATTACAGAAAAGCCAGACTACCGAGTGTTCTTAAAATAACTCAATAGCTCAATTTTTGTGAAGATGTCACGGGGTAAGGGGTACCCCCATGATCAATTAAAACCAAAGATATGAATTATCTTATTCCCACTCCAGATACATTGATGATTGAACAATCCCTTGGATCAAACCTGTACTTACAACCTAGTCTGTAGAAGTTATTCGACTTTCATTGGGGAAAAATGGTGTTCTGCTGGGCCCAAGGTTTCCCGCCTAAATTTCCTAGACAGAGATCTCCACGTACGGCCGTATGTCTACTTCCGCACCGAAGCAAAACAGAAACTGAAAAATGCCCCTTCATTAGCAGCAGAATGACCTACTAAAATAAACCCACCTGAAACCTCCCTAATAAAAACCACTCTTTTCAGCTCCTAAAATCTTGTTCTCTTAATACGTTAACCCTTTTTCTCCCTCCAAAACTTAAACATGTAAGCAAATAATTATCTCTGCCAATTCAATATTAATTTCTAAACAACTTCAATAATATCTTTTTTATTACAAATATAACGTTAGCATGACTAATAATAAGATTAAATCATAGGAAAATGTGACTAGCCACTCACACATGAGATATACACCTCAGATTAAAAATAAACAATCTTTCTACAATCATTAAGAGAAAACCAAAACTTGATCCAAGAGGTAATTATAAAAGACAGTTAAAACAGCCTCTTGCAACTTTTGTCAAAACTAAAGGTTGACGATTAATTCTTTCATCGCTTCGTTTGCAAGTAATAATAACTCACTACTATAATAACACAATTTAATATTATGAAAATACTGATGACTTTAACTTATTATAGTTCTTAAAACTACAGTTTACATACATTCATTAAAATTAGGAGTTCGTTAAATACGACTTTTTCACCTTTCGTCTTGTTTCACTAAAACATGAACATTTTAAAACCCGTTAGAATTCAGTGTATTTTAATGTTAATGTTAACCTTAATGGCTTTTCACCAGAGTGAGGATGTTCTTTCAAATGTTTCATTAACCATTTGAGCAGGAATTATTCACACAGATCAGGTTTTATGCACATCGGCTGGCTGATTCTGAGAAAACGAATTATAATGATCACAGAAACACGAGTGTCATTATGCTCCACACCCGAATCTTTAGCACGGCTTCGATTTTTTTTTTCCTAACCAACCTTTCATCTAAGGCTTTTCACCCCTTGGAACGTTTTCTCTTTTCGCACTCACCAGACGCAAACGCCTGTAACAGCTTCGCACGGCACTTGTTTCGCTCATGAAACGAACGAATTTCGGCCTTCTCAGTAGAAGTCATGTGCCCTTTGACACCAGTTATCCCAAGCACGTTCACAGAGGTTGGCATTAAGATCCGTTAACTGTAAAGATTTTGGCTTTCGCCATAGTTCAGTCTTAGCTTGGTCTTGTTACATTCGCGATGCGAGTCTTGCACTGCCACAAGTTGCCAATTTGCCTTTTATGAAAAATAAAGCGTTTACTTACAGTTCTTCTCCGTCTCTGCAACACTTTGTCTCACCATATTCGCTGGCACAAACTCCAAGTTGATTATGCATTCCTCGGCCATGTCCCTGTGGGTCACTAGCTGACTAGCGTCTGCACCCGATGACTGTCTTCCCTCTTCTCCGGCCATGCCCCTGCGGGTCACGAGCTGATTAGCATCTGCACCCGATGGCTCTCTTCCCGCTTCTGTTTGTTGGGTCTGACTATCTCCAGTCTTCCTTTTCTTTCCCGCCAAAACATAAGTTTCACTTTTGCTTAGTCAATCCGTGTGCTCCAACACAACCACCTGATTGACTTTTCCCGCCAGAAAGTATCTCATCTCCTCTTCTCCTTTCCCACGGGAAATAAAACACAGACTAAAACACGTGATCACTTGACCAAAAGCACGATTTCTTTTTCGAAGTTTTCATTTTTCTTTACTCGCATATTGTTTTCTAAATATGCTTGAACCATTAAAACTAATATTTAACCATGAAATATCACAATATTAATATACAAGATATTACTAAATACAAGAAACTCAGATACATAATTGCAACAATACAATCCTTAAAAATAAAAATATATTCCCTCAGAGACTAAGATTTTACTCGTGTCGTGTTGACAATTCTACAAAGTAACAAAGACATAATGCCAGGTTTAATTAATTTAATCCCATTTTCATAATTTTGCACTCAAATGTTTATTAAAAACAATACAAATATGCTTTTTCCGACACCAAGCTCTAGTGATATTTGTTTTGCAGAATCCCCTGCATCCAATCTCCTTAACGCATTAAGCTTCTTTTCCATAGTGATGAAGTTTTTCTTTTTTTTTCACTGATAATGAATATACGCGGATAGGAAAACAAAATAGGAAAACGAATTTAGTTATTAAAAAAAAAAATTACTCAGGACCAGGCAGGATTACCGCGGGGGCCAGATTACCGAGGGCCGGATTTGAGAGGTTTTACTTTATTTGGAACAATTATGAAGCATGCTGTATAAGTTACAAATGTCATTTATCAACATTTTAAACAAATGTTTGAATAGACTATTAGTTGATCCAGGCAACAGAAAGCTTGTGGGAAATCTTGATGGGAAAATCTTAATGCCGACTGGATGTAATGAACATATATCAACATTTCTTCTTCTTCTTAGTCAACGTCCACCCTTGGCTGTTGAGCCATTTGGTGATGCGCTGACCAGTAGAGATGGGCCTCTTTAAAAAGATTATTGCAATAATTTTGGTTATGAACCAGAGCAGGACATGTTTGCAAATGTTCAGCATTCATAATTTCATAGCCACACAACAGACACTCTGGTGACGATAGAACACGAATCCGATGGAGATGTGCAGCAAGATAATCACGTCCAGTTCTCATCCAGAAGGTCGCCACACTTCCCGCCCACGGAAGGTTGTGATCAAGGGGACCTCCGGTAAAGAGGCTTTCCCATTGTTTACCCAAAGATATCCTCCTAAGTCTTTGACACTTCAAAGTAGTGCAACTTTTATTTGAGATCTAGCAGAATAGAGGGTAATCTTAAGCCTAGGTTGAGGAAGGGTTGTCCCCTGTTTTGCCAATTTGTCAGCTATATCATTACCGCTAATATCACCATGGCTCGGGATCCATTGGAATTTAATTATCCACCCTAGACCTAGAAGAAAGTTCAATTTTTTCCTACAGTCAATAGTTCTTGCACAATCCGTTTGGGAATTACTAGAAAGATTTCGGATGGCTGTGGTACCTTCGAGGGAGTACCACAGCTCTCAAGTTCAGCTATAGCAGCATATATAGCAGCTACCTCTCCATCATAGTTGCTAAGTGGGGCTTCCATAGCGAAGAAGCTCTGAAAATCATGGCAATAATAAGCAGCACCTGTTTCACCAGTTCATGGTATGGAGGAGCCATCCGTATAAATACATAACCAATCGGGTCTAGGGTATTTCTCATTGATCGTATGGAGGGCTGCATTTCTTAATTCTGGTTCCAACAACACATGTTTGGACAAGGTATGGTTTATTAAGCTATAATCTGCTTCAGGTAAAGGTTGGAAGTAATCCCAGTAAGCACACAAAGGGGCTGGTTCTCCTGGGGTAATGCCATGCTTAACATAGAGTTCCTGATAACAGGATATGGTAGTTTGTTGAGTCTTAAGGCGGTCAGGGGCTCTAAGATAACCTTCCCAGTATTTATTAATACGTCTAGTGCATTCCCAAAAACACAATGCGGATCCTTCTCTATGTTCCTCCAATGGTACAATTTTTGACTAAGCCTCTATTGCAGCAATTGGGATGGATTTTGCTGCCCCAGTTATCGTCCTTAAGGCAATATTTTGTACACGATTAAGTATATCAGTAGTACATTTGCTGTAATAGTAACTTCACTTCCAAACTCAAGAATCAGTCTAATATACGTCTTATAATATACATCTTGATTTGCTCCCCAAGTTGTAGCTATCAATCTTTTAAGGATTCTTGTTCTTTTTAAAGCTTTCTCAGCACAAAACTGAATATGGGTTTCCAAGACAGACGTCGATCTAATGAAACTCCTAGCTAACAGGAGATATCGCTACTCACTAGGGCTGTATTATTGAAGATTAAATTTATCCGTGAAGGTTTGGTAGAGAGTGTGAACAATTGAAAGGTTGTTTTTCAAGTATTAACAATCATGGTATTATAATCAGCCCACTGCTGAAGTTTTAGCAGAGCTTCGTTCATACATTTCTCCAAAGCATTAAAATCACTACTAGTTGCCCATATAAGAAGATCGTCAGCAAAAAGCAGAGCCTGTAACCTGGAATGGTACGCATAGTTTCAATGATATCATTTATCATTAAATTAAAAAGCCTACAAGAGATAACTGCTCCTTGTGCGAGGCCTTGTCTCTGAATATGAAAATTCGAAGTGCTATTTGCAAATTTAATGCGGATTTCTCTATGGGAGAGAAAAGACTTAATCCAGTTAAAAAGGTTACCAGAAATCCCGTATTGGCCCATCTTATATAAAAGCATGGGTCGCCACACTGTGCCATAAGCGGCCTTGAAATCGACCAGGACTGCCAGTGTCGACATCTTCTTACGAAAAACATCTTTTACATTTTGGGAAAAATTCATAACATGGTCCATAGTGCCTCAATGTTTCCTAAAGCCAGCCTGGGCATGGTCAAGGATACCTCGGGATTCCACAAAGAGGTTAAGGCGTTTAATTACCATCTTTTCTCTGCAACTTTGCAGCATGAACTAGTAAGGGAAATTAGTCTATAACTATCAACGAGGTTTGCAGGTTTTGCCATCTTAAGGATTGGAATAATTTCGGCCTTCCTCCACTGTTGAGGAACGTGTTTCCTCCATGTGAGATTAATCGTCGCGAGTAGAATTTTCTTTGCATCATTTCCAAGATTTCTTAGAAACTCTGGTAATATCCCATCCACTCCTGCTGCATTTCTAGTTTTAGTCAACGAAAGAGCAGAATCTAATTCAGCTAAGGTAAAATCAAGGTCAAGGAGTTCATGATTCTGTTGATCATGGCATAATGGATCTGGTCGTTTATTCAAGGTCCTAGCTATAGATCCATTACACCATGTGCGGCTAATATTAGCATAGTATTTACATAGGACATCAGCCATATCCTCTGCGTTATTTATAATTCTATTACCATAGGTAAGAGGTTGTAGAATTCTCCGGGTGTTATCGTTATTTAACCGAGATACGTACCGATGAACCTTGGTTCCATCTTTCCTAAAATCGATATTATTAATAAAGTTTTTAAAAGCGGATCGCTTAGAACTTTTAATCTCGTGGTGCAATTTTGCTTGACATTTCCTCAACGATATCACATCGGTCATCGATCTAGTTTTTTCCACTTTACTTCTGGCCTTAACTCGATTCTTTATATATATTATATTTACCAACATATATACTTCCTGTCCTTCCTCTCTTCATACTTTGCTTCACATCTTGTCTTCATTTCATTGTGCACAACACTTCTATTTTGAGTATTATCTGCTTTCCTACCCTCTCGTCAGAATAACAATGGATAGTCCTGTCTTTAAAATCTTACCAAAAAAAAAAAATCACTTTAAAATCTATTTGTGAATAAGCCTATTTTTTTGATTGCCTCCATCTTGGCTCTTCGTCCTATCTTGGACGTCCATTGAACTTTCCTTAAAACATATCATCTATTTCTAGTAATCTTTTCCTTCCTATCCAGCTTCCTTTGCAATGTACGTGACCAGACAAATGTCTATGATATTTGGCACCCTGGATGTTTTCATGACACTCTTCTCCCAAAAACAACTTTTAAACCAATGCAATATTAATGAAAAAGTACTCCTTTCAGTTGGCATCAGGATGAACTACATTAGACATGTACCTGAACTTGACATCACCTGTTCACTTTTCCTCAGTTTCCCTAGATCTGTTTTCCCTTTGGATTTGTAATTGTACACTTGTTTAAAAACTTTGCTATCATCCTTAATATATAGGAAATTGGTTTATGACATTGAATGCCAATTACTTTCTTTGTTCTAAAGAAATATTTTCCTTGGTCATCTTCTTTTGTGGATCAATCTAGGAAAAGAAATTACTGGGAGATATAAGTAGTTATCAATTTATGGAATCTCTCTCTTTCATTAAATGTATCATCTTCTGAATTAAAAGTCAGGAAGTGAATTTATAACATAAGTAAATAAATTTAAAGTGCAGAAAATATTTGTTAAAATGAAAACCAAGACTGTAAAGGAATAAATAAATGAAATTATTAATGAATATCTCAATTATTCTTATTTCCCTGCAACGGAATAAGATTTCTATTAATTACAATTCATGAGTCGATTGGATTTTCCTCTTATTTGCTAGAAATTTATCTCTCAGTAAGTTGGAAGGAGTAGCTGAAGCACAAAACTTTCTTTAAAAAAACTTCATTTTTCAGTGATTCATAATTTAAAATAATTATTATTTTATTGATTTAAAAAGAGAATTTACTCAACTTGTTTTACTTAACAGAAGTTTGCCCTTTGCCATTTTCCAAGTTATACAGACCAAATCTAATAGAAGCGATTCCCTATCCCTTTTTTCATTAGCCTACCAGCAGTTTAAGCTATCTAAAATGAATTGCAGGTAAGAAGTGTCTTACCAATCACACTTACTGTATTTCTTTAAATACTAAGTTTCAGACGACTGTACATTTAAGTACTGAATATTTAATTGTCAATATCAACTTCATAATCAGCAAGGACAGTTTTCACTTTCGTAGTAGCTTTGACATTTAGATTTTTCTGCCTATGGAAAAAATAAGAACTTGGCAATTCAAACAAAGATTACAGTAATCTCTTTGTAAGTGTGCTGTACAGGGTGAACAACCTAAGTTGTTACAATGTTGTTGTTGTTGTTGTCGTGTGACAAATGCAATACAGTTTTTGGATCAAATTTGGCCGAAGGAATGCAGCACTGCTTTAGCCAAGTCTTCAGCTTTGTCTGAGTAGAGAGTCTCCCTGGTGCAGTTTGTGTCAATCTTGAAAAGAGCTGCTTGGATGGAAGGGCAGCTCAGAATATGCGCGGGATCTTGCTGAGTGTGTGGGCAGTGCATGCACTCTGGGTACAGTCTGGTTCCGTCTGCTAGGATCTTCATCCCCTTGAGGTGTCCCGTCCTTAAGCGGGCAATGGTTGACGTAACCATTCTGTCATAGTTAAGCTCAGGGAGAGACAAATTCTTTTTGGAAATTTGACAGAGTTTTTGTTTGGCCACGACATTAGCATCGAAGAATGATGTTGTTAACGGTGACGGGTCAATTCCTCTGGCCTCTTTTGCTAGTAGATCAGCTTCTTCGTTACCTTGGATGTCGACGTGTGCCGGGATCCATTGTAAGGTGCACTGTTTGTTCTTTTCACTTATTTCATGCAGGAGGGTGTTTATTGTTTGTACTAGGTTTGTTTTTCCTGTTTTCAATGCTTCAAGAGCAGATTTGCAATCTGAGAAAATAACTATGCCATCGGAAGGGTTAACAGTTGTCCATGTAATGTAGATGTTTAGGGCTTCCTTAATTGCGAAAAGTTCGCTTGTGAAGTTGGAGGCAATTTTTCCTGCTGGTATTTGGTGTCTTGATGTGGAGCCATCTGGGTAAGAGATGAAAATTCCGGATCCTCCCCTGTCGCAGTAGGAGTCCTCCCCTGTCAGTTGTTACAATGTTTAGCTAATTCAAATTTCTCACTTTGCTTTTCTTTATATAATTAAAATGTTCTAATACTCTCTCTCTTATGGTTTCTTTTACTCTCTCCCACATAAAAATTACCACAACTTAAACATTCCACCTTATAAATGATTCCCATATTATTTCGTAATTCACTTCTATTTAATTTGTAACACAAAATATTTTTTATTTTGTTCTTATAATCAACTATTAAATCAATGTTGTATGTAGACATCTATGAATTGTCTCAAACTATTTGCATGAATTATATAGCTTGATAAAGGAAAGAATGGAAGCTTTCTGAAAATTTGCTATAAAATATATTTTGGGTCATTCCATAACAATTCATTCAGGCTATGACACCCACCATCTCACTTGGAGACACGTTTTCCTGTCAAAAACAGATTATCATAAATTATATATGAAAGTGTTCAGCTAGAAAAAATAAAACAATGAGACTAAAATTTTAAACGATTGACCTCTAGGTCAAAAGTTATAAGCTTTTACAAATCTCCAAACAGAAAGTGACGGTTACAACATGAGCACGCAAAGCAGTGAAAAGAGAAAAAAAAATTGATTTCAGTTTTAAAATGGTCATTTTAAGCTTGTATTATTTTAAAGATATATTTAACATTTTAATACATTTATTAAACATTCATATAAGACTTTTGAATACAGTACACTTTCTTAAATGATACTTTATCAGAAAACATTCAAATATAAGAAAAATTTCGCATCAACCTCACTTAATTAAAGACATTTATTTGTGAAATGAGTAAAAAACGAAGGCACAACGCTAATAGCAAGAAAGGAAAGGATTCACACCCTGAGTTCTCATTGAGAAGAGACTGGGATGGACCGTTTCGTTCTTTTTAGGACTCATCAGCCAGCCAAACTCCTCCAGTGACAGACTCAGAAGCCGCGAGAAGGCCATGATCCCAGGTCTCGCTCCCACAAACAAGATCTTCCCCCAAAGACATCCTAACCAAAAAATTCACAACAATAAAAAATACAAATATTCCTTGGCCTGCAACTCGCTAGGCACAAAAGGAATTTAATAAAGGCATTTAAAAAAGAACTAAGCCGTATATTCATAAATAGAAAAGAGATTTAACGTGCCTGAGGATTCAACGAAATGAGTCCTAAAACGGACGAAACGATCCGTCCCAGTCTCTTCCCAATGACAACTCAGGGTATGAATCCTTTCTTTTCTTGCTTTTAGCCTTCATTTTTTCATTAAAACCTGTATGCAGGTGCTGCATTTATTTTAAATTTTTAATACCGATTTAACATTTTTGAAAAATAGTAATACAAATTTCTTTTTCTGCAGCAAGAAAAGGACAATGTGCATACAGAACTATCTCGACAAGACACTGTGCTAAATTAGCAAAACTTAGTTGTAATAAATGGCATTTTAACACCAATTTTAATACCAATTTAAATCAAGGAACCAACACTGGAATACCAACACTGGAACCAACACGTCTGTTGAATGCAAGTTCTGTTAACTTTAATCAAACACATCAAGAAATCTTAAAAAGAGGTTTAAGCTTTAATATTGGTAATGAAAAATTGGACATCTATAAAATAGCCACTAAATTAGAGAGCCAAATCAGATTTATTGGTAACCAAGAAATCAGAAAGGAAACTAGTAAAAAAGTCGGAAAGATTCTTAAAGGTTTTAGTAAGAAACATTCAAACTCAGCTTTAAACCCTCTAGATAAAATAGAACTAAATAAATTATAAGAAATGTGTAATGAAATAATTTTTACCAATGCAGACAAAGGGGGAGCAATAGTAGCATTAGACAAACAAGATTACATTGATATGTGTGATTATTTTCTTGATAATACCAATGGTATTAAAAAATCTAAATGCAAGGAAACATTTATTATCTATAGAATGAATAAAAGAATTAGAGAATTGTCTAAAGAAGGTTTTTATGATGATGACACTATGGAATCATGGATTGATCGCAACAAAAATCTTCCAAAGTTTAAAGGCTTACCAAAAATTCATAAAGGCAAGATTAATAATAATAGGTATAAAATCCGCCCTATAGTAGCATGTCAGAACAGTGCAATTATGGGAATTGCAAAATTAGTGGTATTAGAGATTAAGGAATTGAACTACAGGTCGAAGTTTAGTATAATCAATAGTACAGAATTCTTAAATAGATTAAAACAACAGATAAGTATGCAATGTACATCAATGGTTTCTTTTGATGTTGTAAACCTATATACATCCCTCTCTATGCCTCTCATTAAAAAAGCTATATTACATGCATATGATCAAACAGAAAAAAAGAAAAATATAAATATTAAAAAAATGTTAAGGTTAATTAAATCTCTATTTGATTTGCAATATTTTTCTTTTAATAATAAAGTGTATCAACAAACCATAGGTTTGTTTATGGGTCTTCCCTCATCAGCAGTCTTGGCTGAGTGTGTTATGAAATTAATAGATGATGAAATATGGGAATTACAAAATGTAAAGGACAATGTTTCATTTATGACTAGATATGTGGATGACACATTTTTATTAATTAAAAAAGAAGAAATAAACCAAATACTATTAACTTTCAACTCAGTAAATAAAATGATCCAATTTACTATGGAACAAGAAATAGAAGGTAAATTGCCTTATCTAGATATTATGATCATTAAAAGTAATGATACTTTCAGTACTATAGTTTATCGTAAGGAGGTGTATGCAGGTGTTACATTAAATTTTAATACCGCAGCACCAACTTCCTACAAAACTAATGCAATAAAATTGGCTGTCACAAGAGCCTTAAGATTATGTTCGAATAATAAATTATTGGATGACGAATTACAAAAAATCAGAAAAATTTTTGTTATGAACAACTATCCTTTAGATTTCATCAACAAGATAATATACAGAAAACTTAAAGAAAGAAATATTAATAAAATCAAAGTTGATAACGCAATTAAATATGTAAGTATTCCATTTGCAGAAGAATTACAAAATAAACTAACACCATTATTGACTAATGTAGGAATTCGTATTGCAAATAAGGCAAGAAACACCATTAGAAATATCCTAAATAATGAACGTGACATAATATCCAAAGAAGAGATAAAGAAAAAAAATAAGGAAAAAAAGGGAGCGGTATATGGAATAAAATGTCAATCAGGAGGGGGTGGGTGACAGTATATTGGTGAGACAGGTAGAAAGGTAAAAATTCGAATGAATGAGCATTCCAACGCCAT
>JAFIDM010006943.1:126245-151771 GCA_023159025.1 Thereuonema tuberculata
GTGTAAGTCCAACACTAGCAACATATCCAAAAATCAAAACTACCCGACCTTTTGCATACCACAATGTATCATTTTACTGGACTATAATAGTTTAATTTGATTTTAATTCTGAAAAATACAAAAAAAAAAAAAATCAATATAGAAATCTGTGTAAGTAGAAAGAAATTTACTACAAAGCAATAAAAATGAAAACAAAAGACAGTACCAGATTTGTATTACTATTTTTCAAAAATGTTAAATTGGTATTAAAAAAATATTTTTAATTAAATTTATATCATATTTAGACTAATAATATTATCTAAATTTCAAATAAATGCTGCACCTACATACAGGTTTTGAAAACATAGTAAGTCTGGGAAAAAATTAATAATAATAATAAAAAAGAACTTTTGTGTTATTTTCATTCTTTGATATGTGACCTTGGGGGGGGGGGGGGGGTTAAAGGTTATTAGACAAACCATGAAAGAGGGGGATCTATTACAAATTGTTCATATTTTCAAGAAAAGAAAAACATTGATACCCGAAATTTAAGTGTGACCTCTGGGTAAAAACTTATGAGCAAAAACTCTCAACTTATCCATCCTAAAATAGTATTTAATTTCCTCTTCTCATGATTTGTATTTTGAAAATTAGGAAAAAGAAAGAAAAAATCTACTTAAATAAATAAGAAAAATAACGATGTAAAAATAAAATAAAATAAAATAAACTTTCAAAGTGAAATAGATAATATATTGGAAAATCAAGATATTGTCAGATTTATTAAATCCCGGCGACTCCAATGGTTTGGACATATTCAGCAGATGGAAGACACCCGAATGCCAAAGAAAGTATTGAGTACCAAAATCTATGCCAAGAAAAAACAAGGAAGACCAAGAATGAAATGGCTTGACAACGTTGTACAGGATCTGAGAAAGATGAATATTGTTGGTTGGGGACCGATGACACAGGACAGAGCACAATGGAAGCTCGTTATTGAGGAGGCCAAGGCTCTCACAGGGCTGTAGTGCCATAGATGATGATGAAACTTTCAAAGTGATTTCACTGGAATACGCACCTATTGTCAACCATGTGATGTATATTTCTACAGACAAATCAAAGATTTCATTAAATGTCTGCAAAATTACACTTTGGTAATAGCATGAAAACGTGATTTTCCATCTCACAAGAACTGTCTTTAATCAAACAAGGTTGGTGCGAAATTTTTCTTATGTTTTGAATGTTTTCAGATGAAGTCAAGAAAGTTATCACGGTTTATTTTGGCTGTTTTGGATTATTTCCTTTTATTTTTTTGTCCGTTTTTTCCTTTCAAAAAACTGGTAGCAAGGCTGCTTCATTGATCTTACCTTTGGTCACTGGGGGAAAGGTTGGCTTTAAATCTTATTCAAAATTAGTATTTAATTTTATTTCCACTATGTCAAAGTGTACTGTATTTAAAAGTCTTACATGAATGTTTAATAAATGTATTAAAATGTTAAAAATATCTTTAAAATAATATAAGCTTAAAATAACCATTTTAAAATTGAAATTGAAATATTTTCTCTTTTCACCGCTGTGTAAACTCGTGTCGTAACCGTCACTTTCTGTTTTCGTAGATTTTTAAAAGCTTATAACTTTTGACCTAGAGGTCAATCGGTTAAAATTTTGGTGTCCTTGTTTTATTTTTTCTAGCTGAACATTTTGATATATAATTTATGATAATCTGTTTTTGACAGCAAAACGTGTCTTCAAGTCAGAATTTTCGTAACACATATACTTTCTTCTTACATCATGGTAGGAAGGTATCTGCAATTTTCTCTCCCTATCTCTAACCAATTTTGAGTTATATGGGGTCTAAGTTTGTTAAAATTTAGTAAAATTCTTTTCCGAAGACTACTCTTTTAGACTACATTGTATTTTGTAAAAATTTGAAAATCAACTAATAGAATTGTAGCTTTGGAAATTTATCCATATGTCCACAAAACTGTGCAGATTCAAAAAAAATAAAAATAAAATGCTTCTTTCATCCTGCCCTATTTTATGAACCACTAAAAGGTGATGAATTGCAAATGTTAGAAAAATTTTTATTGATGAACATTGCATCACATAAATTACATTTACACCATGTGGCAGAGGAGGTACCACATCACCTTTTTATTTTTTATTTAAACCTTAAGAAGTGCTCTGCCAGGCTGCGAAAGAAAAAAGGTGGGTTTTTGATTGCTTATAACAGTAAATAAAACTTTAAATGAAGTTTTGTTCACACAGATGTATTTCTACCAATTTCTTATTCCAACATCTTTGTGTGCTAATGTTATGATGGCCAAGCATGAAAGAAAAGGTATATATATGTATATGAACTGAAATTTACTATATATATTTTTTATCAACCAAATGCTTAGAAACCACATGATAATATGGTTTAAAAACAATCTTACCTGATTGCCAGTGGAGTTCAAACTGGTTTTGGATATATTCAGCTTCATTTGGTGGGTAGTACAGGGTGTGGCGGGGCAACTTCCTTATTTGAAATGCATGTCCTGAAGCAACACTTATTCCTAGAAGGGCAGGGTGGGATGAAGTTCATTCGAAAGAGCTGGACTTAATGTTTTCTGTCATATAGGTTTAGTAACGATCATTCAGTGGACGAGGGAGGAGCACGCATTTGCCATAGAGACACACTTTTCAAGTGGTCGTTGTCATGGTTTTGTCTTGTGACTGTGTTTATCATTGCGGTTTTGTTTTTTCCTTATTTTTCAGATAGTTAATTTTTTTTAACTATCTATGTGCATGCAGGCGGCTCACGTTAGTGAAAAAACTATGCATCTTTCTTAAGGCTGTGGTGATAGAGTCAAGCAATTATTATTGTTGTGGTGGTTGATGCCTAGCGAGAAACCTTTTTTTTTTTTCGGAAGGAAGAAAAGAAGAAAAAAACAGAAGAATGTTTGTATTCAGCCAAATTACGAATATGAACCTTTGGATGTAGGAGAAGGAAATTATCTTGTTGAACTATCTACCGATTTTTTTTTTCCTTTCCATTTTCCTACCTGCCTGGGTTCCGTTTTTTTCTTTACCTTACTGGAAAGGATACTGCAGCTTAAGGCCTATGGGACCCACACTCATCAAACGGATTGGCTATGTAACTAGCAATCTGAATAGCTCAGAGAACTGCTACGGTAATGTTATCTTCTAATACTCGAACCCTAATAAGTTTGGTAGTGTTCTGCAATTGCCTAGTTGTGTATTCAAAGATCTAGGCATGCTACCAAATCCTTGGCCATATTAACCACATATACTGCCTAGCTTAGCCTGCATGCAATTTTTTTTTAAGAAATAAATAAAGTCAAGACAGATTTAAAGTTTTAAGTAATTGTTGCTAGAGAATTTTTCTGTGTTTAATTAAGAGATCAATCGATTAGTTTTTTTATTCTTATTTCTGTTATCTTTGTATTTTTTTGTGTGTGTTGAATTAAAGTATTTTATTACTTTTTATTTTAAGTGGGATTTCATGCATTCATTTGGTCTATTACTAGTTTTGCCTTACCTTTTTCTGAACTTTTACGGGCCCAGTAGGATCAGAAAGTTTCATCTTCCTATTTCCATGCAACACCGTTCAATCATTGCCATGCAACGTGCATTCAGGAATCACTTTAATATTGCACCCACGGGTCGTGTTCCTGATCGGAAATCGATTCTTTTATGGGTGAACAACTTTAGGTGATGTGCAGAAAAAAAAACTTGGAGGTTCAAGAATCGTCAGGTCACCCGAAAACATCGAGCAGGTTAGACAATCAATCAATTGCAATCTCCTAGGCGATCTGCACACAAACATGCAGCTGCTCTTGGATGTATGATCGTTCTGCGAGATGAATTCTTCATAAAGAATTGCAATTTCATCCATACAAATTGGCAGTAGTGTAAGAACTGAATCCGTGCAATTTCCTTTCATGAAAAAATGCATGCCAAGCCATTCTTGACAATATGCTTGTGTTCTTCAGTGATGAGGCTTATTTTCATCTTTCCGGTTGCGTGAATAAACAAAACATGCGATACTGGAGTGGCATGAATCCCTGAGAACTTCATGAGCAGCCCCTGCATACAGAATGTGTGACTGTTTAGTGTGCGTTATCCAAAATAGTTTTTGAAAGTTTTGAAAGTTTGAAGTTTTTTTTTTTTTTTACCATGGTTTTTTGAAGAAAACGGTCAGACAGTTTCGGTCACTTCTGTTCGTTATGTCCACACGATTGAGGAATTTTTCTTACCAAAACTTGATGAAATGGATGTGGAGGATGTCTGGTTTCAGGAGGATGGCATCACGGCCCACATGGCGCGAACGTCGATGAATCTTTTACGGAACACTTCTCCGGACGCCTCATCTCCTTGCAGGGTGATCTTCAGTGGCCGGCACACGCTTGCCCGATTTAGCCCCATGTGATTTTTTTTTTTGTAGGGCTATCCGAAATCCCTAGTTTACATCGACCGTCCAAGGACCCTGGCTCAACTGAAGAACAATATTCAAGCTGCAATCGACAACATATCTGTCGATATACTGGAACAAGTGGAGAGAAGCTTCAAAAACTCAGCTATCTCAATGCATTGACCAGAACGGAGGCCACCTTAGTGATACCATTTTTAAAACAATTAAATTAATTAACTTTAAACGTCTCTCTGTAACATGGAAAAAAACATTAAACTGGTATCTCCTATACTGTTTATGTTATTCATTTTTAAAATAATGAAGTTGCCTTGCCGCACCCAGTAGTACAACCTTCCAGTAACTGAGATAGGAACATTGACACATGCATTGCACAGATCTTCTTTTCCTACTTAGTAGTAGAAGGATGGTACTGGACCAAAAATATGTAGGAACTTGGTGTCCACGTCACCTTCATTTTTCTGTAATACTAATGGCATAGTCCATATCAATTCAGGCAGGCAAAGAAAAAATCTTGCCTTCATAGTCTCAGATTTTTTTGAATTTAACATAATTATGTTAAAATTCAGGAAAAGTAGACACCCGTATTTTTTTGTTTTGTTCAAAAAAATTCCTGGCCCGAGATACAGGGCGCCAAAGATGGCACCTTGGGCTTCATTTCTCACTCACGATTTTTGGGAAATTTTCGAAACGCTCTATCTCTAGAACAGTTCAAGATATTTTGTTGTAGTTTTTTTTTTTATTTGAAAGATAATATTTGTCTAATTAAAATGATATACTTCATTTTAAAATATGTATTCAAGTTCTCTTACTGTAGCCTTCTGAATTTTTTTTTTGTAAAATCAAAAATAATTTTTTCTTCAAAAATGCCAATCCCAAAAATTTAATTTTTTTTACTGCTGATCAGTACCTACTGATCAGCAGTAGAATATTACATAGAATATTACATTTCCTGAAAAGGAGACCTTCCATTTTTGCGTTTAAAACTTTGTCATACATTAAACCAGCTTCCATTACCACATACTCACATATTGAACTCATGAAATAGAAACCTAAGGTTACCTGACACGGCATTTTAATTTGTAATAAATTTAAGTAACAGACACAGTTTTTAAAACTTATAAACATATAATAGGTTTCAAGGCATACCACTTCTGTGCACTCTGCTTAGAACTGAAAAGTAGCAATTCCGTGAACTACAAATTTGTTCAACTGTATCATTATCTTCCTTTGATATTGAGTAATGCCTTCCTATTGAACCAATAGGAACTGAGGCATCCACAATCTTTAAAACATTGCGAATTGGAAGTGAGCACTGGTGGTGGTATTGTTGTCTTGCAAATGGAAATCTATATCCAGCAGCCAGTCCATGTGATAGCATAAAGTTCACAACAACCTCTGCAATCCACTAGTCGCAGTCATATACACATGCCACAAACATCCCTCTTTGTAAGTTGTGAATCTGAATATTCTCCTGCTGTTTCTGAGATCTTGGTTGTTCAAATGTTTCCTCTTTCTTGCTTTTTAAAGTCCATCAAAATTGGCACAATACACACAAAAACAGGCATATCTAGGTGGATGTGGAACCACCCATTTGGGTCATAGTGAATAAAATTTTGATCTTCCAATGTGGAATACAGGATGTTCCTTCTTATATATGGCGAAAGTTTCTTTTATACTACGGGTCATGTATCTTTTCACTTTCACCACTTTTTCTCCTGCAACTGTTATAGACATAGTGTCTTTTTTGTTGGCGCTCTGGCGAGAATAGTCCCTTTATCTTCCAGATAAAATGACTGTGCAATTTGAGCATGAGCTACAGTTACAGAATGACCACAATGTAGATCGGGTTTTCCAAACACTGCTTTTGCGGATCTCACATTCCTCATTTTGTCCACCATGTATTTTGTTGCAGATGGAATATGGTGCAAGATTTGTACCTTTGAAAGGGACTCTGGGATAATTGTTAGAACTTGCACCTTTTCATTGTAGGATTCACACGATTCGACAGCTGAATTGATATTTGATATAAATTCCTGACAAGTTGCACAAGCTTCTTTAGGTTCAGTGCTTCTGAAGATGGAATTTCTATGTTGAAGAGTTCAGTCAGTTTTCTTTTGCTGTACTCACCCACAGGTTCAGTAATTTCTCTGTGCTTTCTTGATGCAGACAGCTTACGACTTGCCTTCACTAACAGGACTAACACCAATCTTTACAGCTAGCTGATTTAGGGAATCTAATTCTTCTTCTGTAGGTACAAAATCTTCATCATCCACACTATGAGAGACTTCTTCTAGTTCATTTAGTGTCATTTTTGATATTCTGTCAAAGCATTTAAAACATAGAAAGTCATCACTGTAAACATCTTCACTTTGAAACAGAGTCTTGAAATGAACACTCTTATTCCCAACTTGAAGGAAGTCTGTTTTTTTGCTAGTCTTATATATCACTCTTTTATGGATATACAAAAAGTCAACACACTTCACCCTCTTGTGACCCCAGTCAGAAGACATTGCAAACTCAGTCATTTCCACAAAATACAATACAAGTCAATCAGCAGAATCCTCACGAAAGCAGAGAAGTACTGTTGAACCACAAATTTGGAATTTGGTGAACAGCTCTGTTTGTTTGTCTGTTGATAACCGAACTATGAATTCATGTGCCCTCCCTTTTATATGCTAGGACAAACACACACAATTATCTGCATTGTTCCAGAAGGTTCTATTACATTCTGGAATTATCTGGAAGCTTCCACATTGTTCCAGAAGGTTATGGAATTATATGAAAAAAAAATGCAATAAAGAAATTAGCCACTATTTAATTAGAATTAAAATGCTATGTCAAATAACATTAGATTTTTATTTCACAAGGCCAATATGTGAGTATGTGGTACCAGAAACTGGTTTAATGTATGACAAAATTTTCAATTGTTTATCAAAAATTTTAAACTCAAAAGTGGAAGGTCTCCTTTTCCGGAAATGTAGTAATCTATGGTACTGATCAACAGTAAAAAAATTAAAATTTTTGGGATTGGCATTTTTGAAAAATTTAAATTATTTTTGATTTTTCAAAAACAAATTCAAAGGTTACAGCAAAAGAACTTGAAGACATATTTTCAAACGAAGTATATCATTTTAATTAAACAAATATTATCTTTCAAATAAAAAAAACTGCAACAAAAATCTTGAACTTTTCTAGAGATAGAGCGATTCGAAAATTTGCTGAAAATCGTGAGTGAGAAATGACGCCCGAGGTGCCATCTTTGCGCCCTGTATCTCAGGCCAGGAATTTTTTTGAACAAAACAATAAAAATAGGGGTGTCTACTTTTTCCTGATTTTTAACATATGTTAAATTCAGAAACATCTGAGACTATGAAGGTAACCCCCCCCCCCCCTGCCTGAATCGTTATGGACTATGCCTAATCCAAAAAAACAGTACAAGTGGTCATTACAGAATATAAAATGTACGTGTTTGTTGTTACTTGTGACATTGTTTACTCACAATGAATAATTATTTAACTGGAAAACCGAAGAAAACCGATGATCCGAACTTATTCTTTTGATCCCTATAGAGTACTCTGGAACTGTTGTGTATCTGTTAAACCCTCTTATTCCAGGTATTGTTCTGGCATTCATGAATCTTTCTGAGAAAATATGTCAAGATTCTGAGAGTTTTCTTTTTTTTTAAAGAGAAAACTTATGTTTTCAATTCTAGAGGTACAGAAGTTGAATATTTTTTCTACTGAGGCTATGGGAGACACTTGGAGAACCACTGATTATACTCGACTTCATCATTTGGATCAGATTGTTCAAATTTCTCTTTCAGGAATTTTTTCAAGTTTTCATTTAATGGGTATTTGGGGCAGTGACGATGCATGCAGTCTCTGTTGTCTTTAGAACAAACTAGCTG
This sequence comes from Thereuonema tuberculata, assembly GCA_023159025.1. Lineage (NCBI taxonomy): Eukaryota > Metazoa > Arthropoda > Chilopoda > Scutigeromorpha > Scutigeridae > Thereuonema > Thereuonema tuberculata. The sequence goes on from JAFIDM010006943.1 coordinate 134,567, forward strand.
GATAATGAGATCTTGATATGTCTCTTTTATCTGATATGCATGTATTAATAAAATAACATTCTGGTGTATGGTGCATAGACACAGTGTGTGTCAGAAGACCCTGTAAGGATGCACCATTTTGATCTTCGCATGCTAAATTTAGAAAACGCAATCTTCATGTCTTGATTTTTAGTTCATTCAAGTTCCATAGAATTAATCTTTTCTGAACATGAACATTTCTTGTGATACTAAAAACATTTTTTTTTCCAGGCAATATTCAGTAATACTCATCATTGTCATAAAATTTCTTAACTTGTTCAGCTGTCTCTTCACTGAGGACTTTTCCCTTCTTTGGTTCTGGTAAAGCAAAGACACTCCTATCTCTAAGAAGTTCTCTTGATTGATCAACAGCATCCTCACTTACATTGAATTCTGCTATTTTTTTTCCTGCTCCCAGACAAATGGACTACAGTCAAAATTTATATCTTCTCATGAAAAGGGAAGAAAAATCAATAACATGCACAAATTCATTAGAATTGTTTGCTTTTAACGCATTGAGCCATTATCAATAGCAATACAGCTATTTCATCCTTATTAGGACTCATCAGCCAGATTTAGCTTTGATAATGGAACTGGGAATGCGTCGATACCTGTGATCCCGCCTCCCCATCAGGAAAGTGGGACCCGGTTTAAAGCAAACAACCAAAGAAAAAACGCTGTAACCAATACAGCAAAATTACCTTGGCCAGCTTTGCGCTGAGCACAGAAGACATTTAATAAATGCATAAGACCTAACGAAAAGTCGAAAACTTAATAATAACAGAAGGTTTAACGTGCATAATGTAATATGAAAAGGGAAGAAAAATCAATAACATGCACAAATTCATTAGAATTGTTTGCTTTTAACGCATTGAGCCATTATCAATAGCAATCTGGGATAGCTATTTCGTCCTTAATAGGACTCATCAGCCAGATTTAGCTTTGATAATGGAACTGGGAATGCGTCGATACCTGTGATCCCGCCTCCTTTTCTTTGGTTGTTTGCTTTAAACTGGGTCCCACTTTCCTGATGGTAACAGAATAAACCTTCTGTTATTATTGTGTTTATATCTTCTCACTTCTGACACTTGTATTTTTTACTTTTTCTTTCAGTGAAGTCAATCATAAATCAAAATCTTTCACCATTTGTTGTAGATGAGAAGGAACTTTCTGGGAGTCTTTTTATGATGAAACTTTTTGGTCTAGAACTTGATACACTTTACTTTTTAATACACTGCAAGCTGATTTTATTTTTCTCCTCCCATATTTAGATCTGCTATGTGTTGCAATGGCATGTAGCTTCAAAGGAGATTCACCAATCTCTCTAAGTGATGTGTTGAGACTTTCCATAGTTTTCTCTTTTTGAAACAAGTTTTTAACTTTGAAATGCTCTGATCACTATCACTATTAGGAGTTATGTTGCTTCCATAATAAGGATTTTTTTTTTTTTCAATTTTATGTCTGCAGGTGCTACAGATCTTTCAACCTGGGATTGAGGTAACAATTCCAGATAATTTATTAATCTTTTTGGAAAAATCAACAGTCACAGCACTCAGTGATCTTGTTACTTTCTTCTTATGACACACAAATGGATATAGACAGCTTGTCTGATATGTTTCATATTTATTCATGACTTATGCTGTGTGATGCTCACAGATGTTAAGTAAATGTTCTGAATTTACCCCACTTCGGAGAAAAATAAGTTGTTTTCTGAAACTCAATGTATCATTTAATTTCACAGCCCAGGTTTAATTTAGTTTATAGCACTTCTAGTGGTTTCTTTTCCTATACTACACTTCAGTACAGTTTTTTCAGTATCATAATCTATTTTTTTAATTTTTTTATGAGAAACTAGAAAGAAGAAAATTTACTTACGCAATATATTTAAAGACTAAAATAGTAGGTTTAAAAAGTGATCTTTGACAAATATGCACTAATGTTGCTACTCACTAGGAAATGGTTAGGTCTCACAGGTCTTATTTTGTAATCATTGTGAAATATAGAAAATAATTCTTGTCCTCTGGAAACACCAGAAGAAGTCCTTCGCTTAGTAGGACAAAATCTTGTGGAATAAAAAGAGATTATTAGGGCATAAGTAGAATTTTTCAAGGAGTAACTATTTCACAAGTTATATGATAAGTTATATTTCGACCTCCCTTGAAATTTTTATCAATTATTCAGGACCTCAAGCAGTTATTGTATACCAACTTTCAGCTGCTGATATACAATAAAAGGGTGTAAAAAATGCTTAAGTCACTAGAAATGATGTGACGTCATTACTTAACGAGCCACGCAAGACGTCACCCCATCTGCTGCTGCTGGCAGATCCCTCAAGGTCAGACAAAACTGATAGCGTGGCAGAGCAAAACACTTAATTTATAAAATAACACTATTATAATTGCTGTTTATAAAATATAAGCAATAACCGAAAAGTGTGGCCACATTTGTATTTTAAAAGAAAGTGATTTTAGAGAAAAAAAAATAAAAAAAAGTATTACAATTAAAAAATTGAAGAAACATTTATATAATTCTAACTGGAAATTATTGGCATATTATAAACATAATTATAAATAAAAATAATGACAATAAATCAAATAATAACTTAAAAGAAATTAGAAAAAAAATAAAGGAATAGAAAATGTTTTATATAAAAACTGAAAATGTTTTCCTAAATTTTAGGAAACATTACTACATGTAACTGTAATATAGTTTTGGATATTAGTCCTATGAACAAGTAAAACTGGATGATTTTATAACCCTAACTATATATGGAGCAATAATCAAAAATAGTAGAAATAAAAACTCTATGGGTGTTTCGAAAATCAACAACAGATACAAAAATATTCAAGAATAACTTTCCACAAATCTTAAATATATCTATTCTTGAATTTACTTTCTTCTAAAATGAGTTTGTATGTTTGTTTTAAGAATTTATCTTTTTCTGATTATTTTTCTGGCGTGATATTTTGTGTCAAACAATTTGGTGAATATTTGGAAAGAAATCACCCTAGGAGATTAGAAAGGAAAGTGAAGAGTTTGCAACGAAGAATAATAAACTATGTAATGAGACGGTTACAATGCATTTTATTCTTTCTTTAACTTTTCATATTTTACCCATGATAAACTGTCAATGGGACATAAATTGACAATTGAATGTAAATTTTCAAAACTTATTTTACTAAAACATTTTTTACAAATTTAAAATTAGTTTCTTTTAATCTCCATATTGATACTTCTTCTTTGAGAACTTCTTTATTAAGCAATATTAAATAGTAATTCTAATCTTCTTCAGGTTATATTTTCGAAACCTTCTTACATTTTCGTAACAAACAACAACTAACAATTTTCAATTCAACATAGATATAACTTAACAAATTCTGTAACGCCTTGCTGTGGTTCATAGGTGTGCATGTAAAAAGAAGGTTAGGTCAAGGAGAATTAACGCAGTGGAATGTCAGAATTAACAAAGCAACTGGGCCCAATTTTACCTCATTAAGGATCTTAGAAATAAGGGAAGGATTCGAGGAGAAGAATCAGTGATTGTCTGTGAAGCTAGGGGGGAGGACAGGGGACTGTTTTGTAAACAAAGCTGGAGGGACTGGTGACGATACTATGCAGTCTAGCCGGTTCAGAGGGGTGACAGCAATGGGTGGAAGACAAGATCGGCCTGGGGCACCCACCCAAAGCTGGCAGGAAAAAGGGACAATTAACAAATTGCCGAGTTAAAATAGGTTATAGCTAATGAGTAATACAGGTAACTAGTTTAGAAAACAAGAGAGATTTAATAAAGAATAATATATATATATATTTACAGGAGATGAGTATAATGAGAGTATACATTACCCCGGGGTTTCAAACGAAGTAGATAATATATATGGAAAATATATATATAAAACAACAGTAACGATAGATATTGTAGTGGCGAATATATATATATATATATATATATACAGTCGGACCTCGATATAAGGTCACCCCTTGGGACCTCGCGAAAGCAACCTTTTAAGCGAGGTGGCCTTATAACCAATTCATACACATTTGTCAATAAATAAGCATTCTTTGTATAATTACAATATTATATTATAATTGTATAATACAGTATAATTCTTTGTAAAATTTAATACATATAAAAATATCAGTTTATTAAGTTATAATTTTTTAATTTAGTTGAAGCAATTAAAATTAATGGAATCAGAAAGAAATTATTTTTTAAAAATTTTAATTCGGAATAAAGTTGTATACAAACAATACTAGTATGCTCAAACAAAGTACTGACGTACAACTGACCTTATTTAAAGTAATCCATAATACAGAACTGTCATGATTTTGGTTTTATGTTTTGTACAATGTTTTCTAAGTTTTGTAGTTTGTGAAAATTTAATGCCCTGAGTTCTTCTGCTGCATTATAATCTAAAACTTGCGAAACAATTTCGAAAATCGAAGCTTGAGAGGTGGTAGCAATTTCATCATCAATTCTCGCATATTCACTTTTCCCTTCTATAGCACAGTCGCGATTTCTGAGATCTTGTATTAATACAGGTAAAGGAATCGTCTTCATCATCTTTTTCCTAGAATTTGAGGAGATGAAGTGCTTTTTGAAAAAGCTGTCCCCTCAGTAGGAGAAATGACGCCGATAAAAGATCGTACCCACGAAAACATTCTTGGAATTGAATCAGTGTGGCGCTGAAATCACAGACAAAAGTGACCTTATATGCGAGTACCGTATTTAAGACCTGACCATACATCCGATAATCCATATCAAAGAATTCCTATTCAATGAGCCGCGACTTTAGAAAAGTGACCTTATATGCGGGATGACCTTGGATGGCCAAACTCGAATGATGCATAATTTCGAGTTTAGCGATGCAAAGATTTCAATTAATCATTTGCAATTTAGAAATTTAGAGCGTAAAGAATATAAGAATAAAATTAACTTATATTACTAAACAAATAGCGAATCTGGACAGCTATCTGAAACTTAAAATCCCAATACAAATTTCAGAAAACTGTTTCTGTGAATGTACGGGCTTCTAATTACATTCACAGAAACAGTTTTCTGAAATTTGTATTGGGATTTTAAGTTTCAGATAGTTGTCCGGCTTGGCTATATATATATATTCATACATACATATATACAGTGGCTCTCAACGGTTGGATTACCACTAGCAGATCACAAGACGGAGGCGGTTCTTGTGACCTGCAGGAAAGCGAGGGAGACCCTCACTATGGGTGATCATGATATTCTGTCGCAGCCTTCTCTCAGGTATCTCGGTGTTCAGATTGATGCAAGGCTTCGGTTTGATGAACACCTTCGAATCGTGAGTGAAAAGTCTGCACGAGTGGTCAATGCCTTGGCTAGGATCATGTTGAACATCGGAGGACCTCGGCAGAGCCGACGAAGACTCCTGTCCAGTGTGGCTATCTCTACCATGCTCTACGCGACTCCGATCTGGTTCTATGCCATGGAGACCAAATCATATGTATGTCAAATGACCTCGGTTCACTGGAAATGAGCTCTACAGGTCGCTTGTGTATTTCACGCAGTTTCATATGACGCCGTGTGCGCGAGAGAAGCGCGATATGCAGTGGTATGCAGGAACGTCGTGACACTCACTGAGGGCTGTGAAGAGCAAGACAACGGTCAGATGGCAGAGACGATGGGATTCATCGACCAGTGGAAGATGGACTCATAACTTATACCTAATATTGCAACATGGATGGAAAGAAAGCATGGTGAGGTGGATCACTACCTGACTCGGCTACTGAGTGGCCATGGTTGTTTTCTAGCGTACCAGAGGTGCTTTGGAATTCTCGACAGTGCGTCATGTCCGACATGCCAGTTCCTGGACGAGGACGTGGAGCATGTCCTCTTTGTCTGCCCACGCTTCCACAAAGATAGAAATGAGCTGGAGAAATCCCTTCATCAGCGTTTGACTCCAGAGAACATCGTTGGCTTGATGACTATCTCCTAGGCTAATTGGATGGCAGTGGCGGAAACTTTCTATGGCAGAGAAAATCAGACGTGATCAGCTGCTGAATGATATCTGAGATGGACTTTTAGTCATTCTGCCCTACGAGAAGTAGTACCTGACAGTGGTTCCGTATAGGGTGTTTTGGGAGTCGGACGTAGGGTTTTAGTGAGTAGGAGTCTTTTATGACTGAGTCTCACATTACCAATTCCTGTTCGTGAATGGTATGCGTAAATGCATTTCCCCCGTCCATAAAAAAAACAAAAAACATACATACATATACATATAGATATATATATATATCAACACTAACAATAGATATTGCAGTGGCGTTCTGAGGCACCCGAGCAGTTCAGTGTCTGCCGATGATGATGCACAGTTTGTAGAAGTTCACGGAAGCAGTAAAACGGGTCAGATTTTGTTCTGTACTCTTGATTAGTTGAAGAGCATTTTCCTTGCCAGGCGCAGATTTCATCGTTGGGATTGTAGATTTTGATGTGTAGCAATACACTTTCACTTCGCAAGCCCGAAGATTCAAAGAAAGTTCTTTAGATGCAACAAAATCCTCAGGACTGCGAACTATTGCTGAGTCTTGCCTTTTTCAGTGGACCTCAGCCAGTTTAGAGATGAGCCAAGTAGCTTTCGTTTGGCACAGAGTCTACCTTCCTTTGGTAGGGGCGGGCTCCCTGAAGGCAGCGAGATGACTGGTCGCCTGCCTTCTCGAGTGCTTCATGGACACGGTATTAATTCACTATTGTTTTATAAGCACTGTTCCCCCGGAGTGACATCACCTAATGCAGAAGAAGCAAAGCCATGCAATAAAACTGAATAGAAAAGAAAGTTGCGCAAAATGGTGCCAGATGAAAAAGTGAGCTCGAGGTAGCCTCGGAAAAGCATCTGGGAGGCATCTGTTTTGAGAAGACCAAGAAGCGTTTAGAAAAGGTTCAGGAGAATAAATAAATAAGAAGAATATTCCCAAAGATTTTTCATATGAAGATGATGAAAATAAAGGATAGGAAAGGGAGAAAAATGTAACAACATTGGGCCATTACAATCCATACTGTATTATTGTGACAATTTCTATGTCATTTTGACAATGTACATGTGCATAACAATTTTGATCATTTTCTTGTGTTACAAATTCTTTATCAATTTAGATATCTAAAATTTCTATCTTTTATTTTTTCCTGAAATAATTTGACTGAATAACCATTAACATTTTTACCTTTTTCTTTACTGATACATTCAAAACTTTTAATTATCAAGGCTTCCATTAGAAATCTCTCAGTGTCATCTTGGGTTTTGTACAATATGTCTGCTATTGGATCTGGATAATGGTCTTTTTTCAAACAATGATCTGCCCAATCCGAAATGTTCCGCTTTTTTCCTAATATGTTGCCACATATTCTTGTACTCTTTCTCTTAGGATTCTGCATCCATAATAAATTTTTCTGCAATTTCTGCATCTATATACATCTCCCATAGTTTTTCATTTTCTGTGTACTCCTTTTTCTTACTGTATATTATTTTTTTCCCCATTTGTGTATACAGTTTTAACTGTTTTCATGGTATATTTCTTTGATCTCTTTACTTAATTTTACACCATTTGACACTTTGATTACTCTTTCATAATTTTTTCATTTTCTTTCTTTTTTGGTTCTTTTTCTTTACATTTGAAAAATATCCCTAATACATTTATCTATGAACCTCTATTCATTACTACTTAGTTTTGTTTTTAAGTTTTGTATTTTTTCATTCCACAAATCTTTGTTCAGTGTTATTTGTTATTCTTCTCGTACAGTTTTTTATAATTTCTCTTTTTACCCCTATACTATGTCTTGAAGTAAAATTTAATATGTGGTTACTTTTATACATCTTCTATATTCTACACAATTCTTTTTATTATGTAACATTAGGTCTAAATACTCTATTTTGTCATTAATTTCTTCCTCTTTAGTAAATTTTATATTGCTACCAATGGAATTTTGATATTCATAAAGCATTCCAAATTGTCTTTACAACCTTGCCATATGATTAAAATGTCATCTGCATATCTATTGTATTCAAAAGAGATTTTTCTTTTCCATTCCAAAATTTTGCTTTTTTTCCAAATTGGTTACATCTGGGGGCACGGCAGTGCCCCCGCCAAGACGAGCCGAAGGCAGGAAGGGCACTACGTACCTTTTCTGGAAGTGGTTCGTCGTATTTTCGAACCCTCATAGCTTCGGCCTGGATAATACTAGAGAGCTCAAATTTTCAGGATATGATGCAGTTACCAGACTAATGAAATACGCTAAGTTTCATTTATTTAGCTTTTATACTTTGGATTTTATTAATACCTAAAATACGTCGATTCTGTCACTCACTGACTGACTGACTCATGATCATCAAAACCTCTAGGGTACTTCCTGAAGTCCTAGAAAGCTGAAATTTGGTATGCAGGTTAGGATTAGCACACAAACAACAAAAAAATTATGAAATCCGTAACTTTCACCCTCCAACCCCTCATAAAGGGGGGGTCTTGTTATGTATTATCGAACCCTCATAACTTCGGTCTGGATAATATTAGAGAGCTCAAATTTTCAGGATAAGAAGCAGTTACCATACTAATGAAATACGCTAAGTTTCATTTATCTAGCTTTTATACTTTGGATTTTATTAAGATCTGAAATACGTCGTACCCTCAATGCTTCAGCCTAAATAATACTGTGTAATAATGTGATTTCTTACAAAAGTGGAAACAGCTTGTATACAGGGTGTTTCAAAAATACGCGGCATAATTTCAGGTATGTATTTCCCACATGTAGACAATCAAAATAGTTCATTACAACATATGTCCGGAAATGCTTCATTTCCGAGTTATGGCCTTCACAACATTGAAAATCACCGGAACGTTTTTCGTTCCGCCGGTCGTTGCCATTACAGAAGATGTTCAAAATGACCACCTCCTGCTTGAATACAGACCTCACATCGATGTCTCAATGACCTGCGAACACGATCCCACACTCCAGGAATGTTGCGTATGTCCTCAGAACGTGCCACAATTCGATTCCGAAGGGATTCCAAATCAGGCACCGGAGACGAATAAACCAATGATTTTAAATGGCCCCACAAGTAGAAATCGAGAGGGTTCAGATCAGGTGAGCGTGGAGGCCAAGCAATTGGGCCACCTCTACCTATCCATCGATCAGGAAACGTTCGATCCAAGTACCGGCGAGCCGTACGACTGAAGTGTGCAGGAGCGCCGTCATGCAAGAAGTGAGCGTGCTGACGATCGATCAGTGGAGTGTCGTCATAAACATGAGGTATGGTGTTTTCCAGGAAGTTTGTGTACGCCTGCCCCGTAAGTCTGTTTACAAGTACATGGGGTCCAACTAATCGATCACCAATGATACCGGCCCACATGTTGAGGGAGAACCGCACCTGGTGATGAGATACAACAGTTGCATTTGGGTTTTCATACGCCCATACATGCTGATTGTGGAAATTTGTTATGCCATCTCGTGTGAACTGTGCTTCATCTGTAAATACGAAAAACGTTCCGGTGATTTTCAATGTTGTGAAGGCCATAACTCGGAAATGAAGCATTTCCGGACATATGTTGTAATGAACTATTTTGATTGTCTACATGTGGGAAATACATACCTGAAATTATGCCGTGTATTTTTGAAACACCCTGTATACAAGTTGACCAATAGAAAAACAGAAAAGTAGGGTATTGAAAAAAAATCCATTTTCTAAATAATCTTAAAACTAAATTTAGTTGTAATAGATAATCCCACCCAAAACATTTCATGTAAAATAAGTTGCCAAGACTCGCATGCTCATAACGCTTTCACTGTTAAAAAGTTATCAGATCTCATCCTACAAAAAGAAATGAAATCCCACCCAAAACACTTCGTGTAAAATAAGTTGCCAAGACTCACATGCTCATAATGCTTTCACTGTTAAAAAGATATGAGATCTCATGTAGAGCCAAGCCCCTAACTCTACGAGGCCTAACTCTACAAGCCCTAACTCTAAAAACCCTATATCTTGGTTAAAAAGTATGGCTTGGCCGTTTCATGGAACTATTTCATCTCACCCAAAGCATTTCATGTAAAATACGTTGCCAAGATGCTCATAACGCTTTCACTGTTAAAAAGTTATAAAATTTCATATAGTGCCAAGCCCCTCACTATACATGCCTAACTCTAAAAACCCTACTATCTTGGTCAAAAAGTGTGCCTTGGCATACTCCATATCCTTTACATAACTCCATGGGATTGTCTGTGTGACAGCCACGAAACGGCCAAGGCATACTTTTTGACCAAGATATAGGGTTTTTAGAGTTAGGGCTTGTAGAGTTAGGCCTCGGCTCTACATGAGATCTCATATCTTTTTAACAGTGAAAGCATTATGAGCATGTTAGTCTTGGCAACTTATTTTGCACGAAGTGTTTTGGGTGGGATATATATTACACAATACCCCTGATATCGGACTCTCCATTGGAAATCCATTACACTGTCCATATGTCTTATCATTAATCTGAAAATATGAATTATTACAAAAAAGGGAAAAAGTACAAGATACAAAGAAATTTAAATATCTAAATTGATAAAAAATTTGTGATATAAGAAAATGATCAAATTGTTATATATGTGTACATTGTATTAATAATATGTCTATATTTGTGAAGTTAGATTATGGTGAATTTAAACTTATTGTTTTCTTACGAAAATAAGAAGAACGTTTCAAAAATATAACCTGAAGAAGATCGGAATTACGATCGAAATGTTGTTAATAAAGAAGTTCTCAATGAAGTATGAAGATTAATTATACGATAGTGGGAAACATAGGTTTGACATATAAATATACTTTCTTTTAAAATACAAATAATGCCACACTTTTCATTTGCTGCCTTTATTTTTTAAATAATAACAAATTATTGTTAACAGTAAGTTAGACATTTGCAGTTAGAATTACATAAATGTTGCATCCATTTTTTAATTGTAATATTTTTTCCTTATTTTTTTTTCTGTAAAATCACTTACTTTTAAAATACAAAAGGGGCCATATTTTTCAGTTATTGCTTTTATTTTAAAAATAGCAATTATAATAGTATTATTTTGTAAATTAAGTATTTTGCTCTATCGTGCTGTCTGCTTTATCTGACTTTGAGGGATCTGTGGGCAGCAGCAGATGTCATGTGAGACTCCCAATGACTTCCCATCACTATTTCTTGTAACTAACGCATTTTTTACACCCTTCTAGTATGTGAAATTCGGCAGCTAAAATTTGGTATACAATAACTACTTGAGATCCTCAATAAATGATGAAAATTTCATGGAGGATTCGACCTGTCACAACTAACCATTCCCTTGTCAGAGTTTTAAATTAAACACTGAAACTTGAATATATATCGTTGTTGCAAATTTAAAATCTCCTATGTGTCATTTTTGTCGTAAATTAATTCTGCAGATATTTGAATAGCGTTTTCAATTAGGTACCGAACAAAAAATCTCTTATGTGCAGATCTTTGTATTTCGATGTGGTATATCCCATTTGTAAAATATCCTAAGTGACCATCAACATTAAATTGTTCATCAAAACATATAAGTTTTTAATAACCATTTTGTTTTTTCTAATATGTCTCGCCATAATAATAAAAAAAAAAAAACCCTCCTATGTGATCACTCAATGCTGTCTTTGGCTAAATCTTAGTGTGTGTAATACCACGTCGTGCATGTATGAAATAGCGTTTTTCTCAGAAAGTTACTTTTTACACATGGGAGATTTTAAATTTGCAATGACGAAATATAACACAAAAATAAACTGAGCAATTACTTAAGTTTTTAAAGCCATACACAGTATTACCTCACAGAAGGAAGGGCTGTCTTACAAATGACAAATTCTACACTGTTGTCTTGCTGAAAGTGATGATTCATATCATTGGCTTGAGGTGACCATAGTATGATATTCCATGACTAATTGTTTGCAGTTCAGAAGTGAAAGTTTCAAAACTCAATTTCCCAAATGTGTTCTACAATCTACCTTTGCATCTCCTCTAATAATTAAATTATAAAATAAACAATAATTTTAATATTCTTAAAATAAATCTTTTAAGATTTTGCAATTGGAAATACACTTGCGAGAGTAAAACTTCATTTAACGTTGTATTTACTGTTATAAGCAATCAGAAACCTATCTTATTTCTTCCACAGCCTGTTAGAGCACTTCTTAAGGTTTAAATCAGTGTTTCCCAACGTGGGGCTCATGACTCACAGGGGGGCAATTCGAAAATTAAATACAATTTTTAGTAATTAAAATAAATAAGAAACAGTAAAAATATAGCAGTTCTTAAACAGCAAAGTATCCTTATGGTTAAAATAGAACATAGTTATTATTATAAATAAGAAAAGTAGATGTATAATGTCGTATTTTATATCATCAATTCCTCTATATTATAAACAAAAAACGAAATCTGTGCTTTTGCACAGAAAATGGGAAAACGACAATGACCCTTCAAATAGGTTCATAGAATCGTCACTTACCACATGGCCAAAATTATATATGTTTCGTAGGGTGCATAAGAATTTTGGAAAGGCTTAGGTGGAGCATAGCACAAAAAAGGTTGGGAAACACTGGTTTAAATAAAAAAAAGATGATGTAGTATCTCCTCTGCCACATGGTGTAAATGTAATTTATGTGATGCAATGTTCATCAACAAAATTTTTTCTAAAATTTGCAATTCGTCAATTTTTTTGTAGATCATGAAATAGGACAGGACCAAGGATTTTTTTTTTTTTTTAAATCTGCACATTTTTACTGGCACATTAGTAAATTTTCAAAGCTACAATTCTATTAGGTGTTGAGTTTCAAATTTTTACAAAATAAAATATAATTTAAAAGAGGAGTCTTGGAAAAGGAATTTTACTAATTTTTAACAAATTTTGACCCCATATAACTCAAAACTGGTTAGAGATAGGGAGGAAAAAATTTTCACACCTTCCTATCATGGGGTAAGAAGAAAGTATACCAAGTGTTATGAAACTCTGAGATGGTGGGTGTCAAAATACAATTTTACTGGATGAACTGATGTGGAATGACTAATAAATAATTATGTTTTTAATGGAATTATGATATATTGTAACAAAAGAAGTATTTGAATATTGTCTAAGACAGTTAATGCATGGAATCATCTTACACTTAAATATCAGAGAACTTAAAAAAAATTAAAAAGAAATACATTAATATTAATGAAAGTGTTTTATTCAAAACTTAAAATATGTAATAAAGGTGCATGATAAGTTCATATTATTAATTCTATGTACTTACAAGATCATATCCAATTCTTTGATAATAATACTTTTTATATTCATCTAGCCATACTTCAGCCAAACGGATGGAGTTTCTCTTCAGGACATTCACACCAGTGCGCCATTTGTAGGGACTACGTTTGCGGAAGATATGACCAACATGGGAGCATGGGATAATCTCCAATGTGCCACCACACATCCATGTCTGCAAATAAATTAATACTTTTTGGTCATTTTTTTCCCAATGTATTCTATTATAATTTGAAACATAAGAATTAGCAGAACGTTTTTTGCTTTAACAGGAAGTATAAATATTTTCTGAATATAAAGGATATTTTTAAGATAGTTGAAAATGCTAAATGTATGCCTCAGAAATGTTCATTAAGACATACACACTAATATTAAATTTTAAATTCAATATTAAAATATATATTATCATTACATTTCAGGTTGAACAGAAAAAAAAGCTCATTTCAAGTTGCCAATTAATGAACTTAAAAAAAATCTTTTATTACAACTATCTTTTCCATATTGCGATATTTTGAAGGCCTTCTTTTTCAAGCTCTTCTACTAAAAGTTTTTAGTTGAAGAGCTCGAAATATCGCAATATGAAGAAGATAGTTGTAATAAAAGATGATTTATAAGTTTAATAGTATTATTTATGATGATTTTTTCAAATATAATGCCAATTAATGAGTAAAGCAATATTACATCAACTAAATGCTGAACTTATTTAACAAAATTAAAAATTAATCATTGTTTGTAATCTTGTTTTACTCACTGACTGGCACATATAGAAATGGGTTCTATTGAAATAAGACACGATATCTAACTGTTAATGTTTTTTTTTTTTTTTTTTTTAACCAAAATTAACAATTATTATTAACAATTTGTTACAAAAAGTACAATTCAGTCCTACTAGGTTGTTAGAAAAACAAGCTGTGTTGTAGGTGCTGAGATTTACAATAAATACAAGTTACAGAGATAAAAACATAAACAATTTTGAAACTTTATACAACATAAAATATATTAATGAGATCAAATTTAGGTAAATCTGTGAAATAGTATTTTTTTTTTCTTTTTTTTTCAAATTAACCAACCCATTTGATTTGTCCCAGTATTATTTTTTCATAAATTATTTTTTTTAAAGTAGACATCTTTCCAATGTTTTTCATTTCTAATGAGAACTGATCAAAAATTTTGTTAATTAATCTATTTTTTATTCTCAATCCAAAATTATTTTTTGGATTGTCAAAATCTTGTTTACTATATAATCTATTACTTCTTGTTGAATTTATATTTACACAATTATAACATATTTTATAATAAAACAATAAGATCAAGATGAAAATTACTTTTTGTTGTGAAAACAAGATTTTATTATTTATTAAAATTTGATTTTATTCATTGCTTTGAAGCTTATTAAAGTTGTAGAAAATTAAATTTAATAATTTTTTTAAAATTCTATTAATATTTTTTATTTCATTTTTATTTAAATAAATCCAATTATCAATGCCATAATTAATTAATGAATCTATGTAAGCTTTATATATGATTATTTTTGATTTAATTGGAAAAATATCTTTTATGTGATAAAAAATGTAAGTTAAATAGTTAAGTCTTTTTAATATATGGATATAGTGGGTATGCCATGTGTATTTATTATTTATGTGTAGACCAAGGTATTTATAGTTACATATTATTTCTAAGTTTTCACAATTACAATTAATAATATCTTCGTGATTTTTGTGTAAACACTGAAAATCATGGTATTTTATTTGAGGTAAAATATTTTTTTTTTTTTGAATTTATGATCATATATTTAGTTTTGTCTTTGTTAATAGCCAATTTATAATAATGTGTCCACTTAATAATATTTATGAATTCAGTTTGCAGTTGTTCTTGAGCTATGGAAAGATTTTTATTTGTGTTTATTAATAACAGATCATCAGTATATGCAAAGATATTTGAATGTTTTAAATTGTTGAAAATTGTATTTATATATAAAGAATAATAATGTACCCAAAGTAGAACCTTGTGGCATACCTTTTTTTAGATTATATATTTTGCTTACTTAATTTTCTAGTTTAATTCTATTTTTTTTTTTTTAAGTAGCTCTTAGTACAATATACATCGGACCCCTTATGCCAATACAGTAGAGCCTCGATTATCCGTGAGTGCCGCGAAAATTTTTTTTAATTACGAACCTCAAAAAAAACCTTTTAACCCAAGCCAAAAACAGGGAAAGTACAATAGGCCCTACAGTGCGAAGGTCAAAAATTACTGATAGGTTTATTGTGCATTGTAATCCTATAGGCCTTCTTGGAATTTTGGATGCAAATGTAGAGCAAAGGTTTCTGCTTTACTGTACATGTTTTAAAAGTTTTATATATTATGTTTTTTGTACAATAAAACATAGTTTTTAATGGTGAAATATTTTTTTTTCGTGTTTGCACCTCATTTTTAGTCTTTTTTCGGGTTATCCGCGACTTTTGTTATCCGCGAAGCCCTTGCCACCCAATCCCACAGATAATCGGGGCTCTACTGTATTATGTAATTCTTGTAATAAAATATTGTGGTCAAGACCATCAAAAGCTTTTTTAAGGTCTATATAGATTATTAAAATATAGTTACTATTATTTAGATTTTTATTTACGATTTCATTTAGATTGTCTAATAATAATGTAGCACTCTTTATTTTTCTGATATGCGTACTGGTTTTTATTTATTAACTGATATTTTTCTAAGAATTTATATATTGAAATTGTAAAATAAGTTTCTGCAATTTTTAAGAGATTTGAGAGGATTGATATTGGTCTGTAATTAGTTATGTCAATATACAGTAAAACCTCTTTAAGTTGTCACCCGGAAAAGTCGTCACACCATTTAAGTCGTCGTTTTTCTTTGGTCCCAACAAAGTCTCATACACAATAATGTCAAATTACCCTCTTTTACCAGTCACCAAATTTAATTCTACTCCGGATAACTCGTCACCCTCAAAAATGGCCAAAAGCATATTTCTTCTCCATTTTGCATGCCATCGTGTTGTCTTTTCAGCCTCGCCCATTCACTTTAAGAAAGCCAAGCCTTTACGGGGAATTTTCGATAACGCCTGTCACTTCATTCCATTCCTACTCCTTCGGAGGATTTGGGTTCGAGTGGAGACGTTTTTCTTGACCGTTCCTGAGTGTGACTTCATTTCCTAGCGAGTAAGCCCTGCTATAAGGGCTATTTTTTCTCTTGCAATTTCGTGGTTCGATTACGTTTTTAAAATGCCAGGGAAACGAAAACTTACCTCGTTATCTTTTAAAGAAAACAAAAAAGATTTAATTGCACTTTTTGAAAAATCAAATGTTTGGAAAACAGCTTTTGCAAAGAACATCATAATCCCAGGACTACATTAAACGATATTCTTTCATCAAAACAAGTAATTGAAGAAGCTGACTGCAAAGACAAAAGAAAGAGAATGAAGAAATCGAAGTTTGACGAGATCGAGGAGGTTTTAGTTCGATGGCTGATCACAGTCAGAGTTGAAACGCTCAGTTACTGTATGGACTGCTACAAGTAATAGTTTTATGAAAACTGATCACAGTCAGAGTTGAAACACTCAGTTACTGTATGGACTGCTACAAGTAATAGCTTTATGAAAACTGATCACAGTCAGAGTTGAAACACTCAGTTACTGTATGGACTGCTACAAGTAATAGCTTTATGAAAACTGATCACAATCACAGTGAAAACACTCAGTCACTGTACGTACTGCTACAAGTAATATCTTTATGAAAACTGATCAGAATCAGAGTTGAAACGCTCAGTTACTGTATGGACTGCTACAAGTAATAGTTTTATGAAAACTGATCAGTCACAGTGAATACACTCAGTCACTGTACGTACTGCTACAAGTAATAGCTTTATGAAAA
>JAFIDM010006943.1:158446-168853 GCA_023159025.1 Thereuonema tuberculata
GCAATCACCTCAATCAAAAAATTGATGGTGCAATAGAAATCGTGAACACTCAGGGAAAAATTCCGAAGGAATATTTCATCCTTCGAAATCCCTAAGAAAAACAAAATTACCCTCAATGAGATAAAATCTCAAAATGAAGAAAACAGATTTACTCCCCAAAACCTAAATCATGTTTTTATCTGGGGGCACGGCAGTGCCCCCGCCAAGACGAGCCGAAGGCAGGAAGGGCACTACGTACCTTTTCTGGAAGTGTTTCGTCGTATTTTCGAACCCTCATAGCTTCGGCCTAGATAATACTAGAGAGCTCAAATTTTCAGGATATGATGCAGTTACCAGACTAATGAAATACGCTAAGTTTCATTTATCTAGTTTTTATACTTTGGATTTTATTAATACCTAAAATACGTCGATTCCGTCACTGACTGACTCACTGACTCATGATCATCAAAACCTCTAGGGTACTTCCTGAAGTCCTAGAAAGCTAAAATTTGGTATGCAGGTTAGGATTAGCACACAAACAACAAAAAAATTAAGAAATCCGTAACTTTCACATTCCAACCCCTCATAAAGGGGGGGTCTGGTTATTTATTATCGAACCCTCATAGCTTCGGCCTGGATAAAACTAGAGCTCAAATTTTCAGGATAAGATGCAGTTACCATACTAATGAAATACGCTAAGTTTCATTTATCTAGCTTTTATACTTTGGATTTTATTGAGATCTGAAATACGTCGTACCCTCAATGCTTCGGCCTAAATAATACTGTGTAATAATGTGATTTCTTACAAAAGTGGAAACAGCTTGTATATACAAGTTGACCAATAGAAAAACAGAAAAGTAGGGTATTGAAAAAAAAAAATCGATTTTCTAAATAATCTTAAAACTAAATTTAGTTGTAATAGATAATCCCACCCAAAACATTTCATGTAAAATAAGTTGCCAAGACTCACATGCTCATAACGCTTTCACTGTTAAAAAGTTATCAGATCTCATCTTACAAAAAGAAATGAAATCCCACCCAAAACATTTCATGTAAAATAAGGGGTTGCCAAGACTCGCATGCTCATAACGCTTTCACTGTTAAAAAGTTATCAGATCTCATCCTACAAAAAGAAATGAAATCCCACCCAAAACACTTCGTGTAAAATAAGTTGCCAAGACTCACATGCTCATAATGCTTTCACTGTTAAAAAGATATGAGATCTCATGTAGAGCCAAGCCCCTAACTCTACGAGGCCTAACTTTACAAGCCCTAACTCTAAAAACCCTATATCTTGGTCAAAAAGTATGGCTTGGCCGTTTCATGGAACTATTTCATCTCACCCAAAACATTTCATGTAAAATACGTTGCCAAGATGCTCCTAACGCTTTCACTGTTAAAAAGTTATCAGATTTCGTATAGTGCCAAGCCCCTCACTATACATGCCTAACTCTAAAAACCCTACTATCTTGGTCAAAAAGTATGCCTTGGCATACTCCATATCCTTTACATAACTCCATGGGATTGTTTGTGTGACAGCTACGAAACGGCCAAGGCATACTTTTTAACCAAGATATAGGGTTTTTAGAGTTAGGGCGTGTAAAGTTAGGCCTCGTAGAGTTAGGGGCTTGGCTCTACATGAGATCTCATATCTTTTTAACAGTGAAAGCATTATGAGCATGTGAGTCTTGGCAACTTATTTTACACAAAGTGTTTTGGGTGGGATATCTATTTCTTCCCCTATTCGAGAAACACCCCGCAACTCAAAACGTGGCACAAACCTTCACGCGGTATTAACAATACTAAAGCTACTGTGACACAAGAAACTTGTTGCGAGAGAACTTAATAAAGAAAGTCAACATACCTCATTATTATTATTAAAAAAAAAAAAATAAATATGTCTTTATATAAAAATTTATATATATATATATATATATATATATAGAGCGCCTTCTGGTGGGTAATTTTTAAAGTTACAACCTACGACGCTTAAATTATTGGCTTTACATCCAAGTCGAGGAAAGGGATAAAAAAAAATATGAAACACTAAATAAAAGAGGGGTTTCAACACTTATTTCCGTATCAGTTATTACTTATTACATGCACAATAAAAATTAGAATCTTTTTTCTTTGTAATTTTTGAAACGTGATACACAATCCATGAATACAGTATCATTACATTTGTTATATACAGTATTATGCTCGCGTTAATACATTACACATCTAATGTATGAATATTAATACCAATTAACTCAATTTCCGACCCATGTTTATTGGACAATTTTTTTCCTGATTTTTATTTGTAGAATCAGTTACTAATGATTGTCAGTACCTTTAAAAAATACCCCGCTTATATTTACATATTTTTTAAAGATAAAAGCTGTTCAAATAATAACTACATGCGTCTTATAAAGACTTATCATATGATGAAAAATAAACAAAAATTTCTTAAAAACAATGTATTTCTTTATCGTAAAAGGAAAAAAATATAGGCAGAGGCTTTTTTAGGGACTTGTTTTTTATTGGTTTTTTTTTTTTACGCAGATTTCAGGACAATCCTCTGTTGTTTCAAAATCAATGGCAAAGAAAAGTTAAATCTGCAGATCGTGTTTCCACTTTAAATTGATGTAGTTTTGGCAAAACGTTAACGTGAAGTTATGACAATAAATGGTAACAATATGGAAATGAATTAAGAACCTCACTCTTAGTCTTCAATAATCAAGGTTTCAGTGCAATTTAAGCCGAATTGAAGGAAAATGAAAAGAAAACTAAGTGCAGATAGGATTTTCAATGAGACGACAAAGTCAATCACTGAACTCAGTTCAACTTAAGTCAGAATGTACTTTAGCCAAGCAAAATCATTTTCCGTTGTTCTTATTATCGCCCAAGTTTCAAGACGAGTAAAGTAGACAAAGGTGAACTTGATCATGTAGGTTATTTAAGTGATCAGCACTTCATGATTGTCTTGTCTGCGATGACTCCGTGGACATCGGAAATTCCATTGTGTCGAATCGTTGTCTTCATCATCTCCTGGATTTCAAAAACCTCTTTTTATAACAGCGCAAATCAACACATTAAAATTCAAAACTATTTTACAAATCTATTCATTAGAAGGCTAAATAAACCACTCACATTTCCAACACAGCATCTATTCAATTCATTCTAAAAAAAATTATTCCTCGCCTATACCGAAGAAAATCAAGAGGTAATTCCAGATAAGAATTAAGTTTTAAATGAAAACTAGGCCATCTCCCTGTCTTCCCCTGGTAAGTATAAGATAATCCAAGAAGAATCGATTCCAAGCGGTTATTCCTTTATGAATGAACTCATTCGATAACGCGTGCCATTGTTGACGGAGAGAAGCTAAAAAAATGAACATTGAAATTTAAATTTTAATCTAGTAGGCTAAAATTAATGAGTTACTTTCTTTTTTCTCTGGCTCCTCTGTCATTACGCCCCACATACACACACACACAAAGGGAGTGATAAGAAACAATAACACAGGCCTGCATTTTTTCGGTTGCATCATATTTTTTAAGTTTTGATGATGGATTCCTATGTATGTTCGTGCGCTGAATCCAAAAATGATCTTCATTTCTGTCCATCACGTCAGATATTTTTTCAAATCGCAATTTGTCAAAATGTGTTATATATCGAAAAAAAAAATCACAAATAAAACACAAACTGACATATTTAAATACATAGGAAATGCTGGTTTATGATGAAAACGAATTGTTTTCATAGGGCATTCTGTACACTTAAAAGAACGGTACGACAATTTAAAATTTGTTCTCCAGAAAATTAAGTACGACGATCGTAAGTGGGTCATGTGGTGATCTCAAAGTAATAACGATGATTCTTGGACAGCAAGGCGGGTACACAAAGTTTCCTTGTTTTTTTATGTGAGTGGGATAGCAGAGACAGGGAAAATCATTGGAAACAGAAAGATTGGCCACAACGAGCTTCATTGGAATCTGGAGTAAAAATGTGCTCCAAAAACCTCTCATCGAGTCGACGAATGTTCTCCTTCCACCTCTACATATTAAATTAGACTTGATGCTGCAATTTGTGAAAGCCTTTCCAAAAGATGGTAAATGTTTCCAGTACATTTGTAACAAATTTCCAGCCTTGTCAACCGCAAAACTGAAAGAAGGTGTCTTTATGGGTCCGGACATTAGAAAACTTTGCAAAGATGGAAATTTTGAAAAAGAAATGGAAGTTGCTGAAAAAGAAGCCTGGGTCGCCTTCAAAGACGTAGTAACCAATTTTCTGGGCAACAAGAAGGATCCGAATTTCAAGTCTATCATTGATACTATGCTGTAGAAGTACCAAAATGTAGGCTGTTCCATGAGTTTGAAGGAAAACTAATTTCCTGAGAATCTGGTTAGTGAAGAGATGGGTGAGAGATTCCATCAGGACATCAAAGAAATGGAAAAGCATTACCAAGGAAGATGGAATACTACAATGATGGCAGACTATTGCTGGATGTTGCACCGATCCCAGAAGAGCACATGAACGGAAAAGCTTGAAACAAACATGGCTGGTCCGAAGAGACGTCGACACAACGACTAAAATCGTTAGTTTTTTATTTTCTATATTCTATTATATTATGTCTATTATAAGCCGCAAAATAATACGTTTTATATGAAACAAACCTATTTCACTCTGTCATTAAGTCTCATATTTGTGATATTTTTCGACATTTACTTCATTTGGCAAATTGCAATTTGCAAAAATTTCTGACGTGATGGAAAAAAAATAAGGTCATTTTTGTATTCAGCGCACAAACATACATGGGAATCAATCATCAAAAGTTACAAAACAGAACCATCGCAGGCTAGCGTAATGTAGAACTCGTGGCCAAATGGATAAGACGTCTGACTTCGGATCAAAAGATTGCAGGTTCGATTCCCGTCACGAACGTTTTATTGTAGAAAATTTCTTCACAGGAAATTAACAATTGTCCCAGACAGACAGACAGACAGACAAATAAAAGATTAATATAGATTGAAAAGCAACTTCTCGCTTCAACTAGAAACCAACAAAAAAGTTAAAATCTAAAATCACGAATAAATAGTGACTGAAGTTTTAACACAGGTGAATCAATGACTAATAACAGGCAAAACCCAAAGGTCATTTTAACAAAACTTTTGCCTAAGATCTCGCGGACCTTTAATTGTAAGACCTTTAATTTTACTAGATATAAATGGGATTTCACACTTTTTTTGTAAACTTCTATGAAAAGGCTTTGTAAGTAAATGGTTGCCTAATCTCTCACAATCTAAAACTGATTCTAGTAAAATATATCCATTTCTATAATGCTGAAAATTTAATTTAAAAATTCCTAGGCATTTCCTCTAATTCAAACCCAATACAAATACTCGCAAAAAAAATTATAAACAAAAGCATAATTAAGTAACACAACTCACAGTTCCACCCATCACAACCAACTGCCTACCACTATAAAGGCACATCAAAGAACTAAAAGCATTTTTTGAAGAAAAATATGTAATGCATATAAAATAAAAACGCAGTAATAAAAAATATATTTTTTTAGTAATTTTTGGTAAATTGCTGTTTATTCATCATTATGTCTGATTTTCTCGTTAAACCGCCATAATGATGGTTGTTGTTTGTGGCTAGACAGCAATTCCAACTAATCTGAGAATTAGGAAATGAAATTAGAAATGTTCAGACTTCTTTATAGTGAAATTTTATAATATTTGAGAATGAATCTTCCAATGGTTATTTTCAAAGGAATCTCTCTACTCGTGTACATCGGCCGATTCAATGGAGTTCAGCGCTGGTGAACAGATACAGTAGGGTTCGGTGGTTTAACTTGACGACGCTTTTGAACCGCGATCATCGCTACAATGTTGTTGGCGCAGTAAATTTAGAACAAATCTTCATTTTCTTCCAATTTGACCAGCTACTGAACTAGAATGGTGCAACCAGGCATAAGAGGATCAACCTTAGGACACAAGTTGTTCATAATGAAATACTTGGATGAATCTTCAAGACTCATCAAGAGTAAAATAAAAAGGAATTCTTCATTCCCATGCTTTATATAAGCACATGTATTTACACTTTGTATCAATCAATAGACTCTCTACTGATTACAAGAAGTTAATATGTAAAGAAGGTAGGGAAAGCGATTAGTAAACCAATCACAATGCTTCGCAACGTCTTCTGATCATTGATATTGCTTTAATTTCCTTGTGTTTATTGCAAAAGACGGAATTGTTGCGATTGTTGTGATTGTTTTGCTAAATGATAATTTAATGAGATTTTAACGATACTTGTTCACAGACAGACAAACAAAACGGGAATATTAGTCTGCTGATCTAGATCAGAAGACTAAAAAGTATAAAAATTATTATCTTACCTTGAAAGAAAGCTCCAAGTTTTCACCACCCCAAATATCGAAACCTTCATCATAAGTTCCAAGACGTTCAAAAAATTCTTTATCAATTGAAAAAAGTCCACCGGCCATAGTAGGAGACCTAAAATATTGGTAAATATTTATTATAATTATGATTTCTTCATATTTATAACTTTTCTATTTAGCATAATATACATAATGTTTATTTAAAAAATCGAATTTGTAGGCTAATTATTAAAAAAATCCCAATCTAAACAGATTTTCTTAATGAAGATCGATTTGTAGTCATTCAACAGGGATAATCCATTAATTCTAGTCATACAAAGTGTAAAGCCTCTCTGTGGTTCTCTGAGAAACATACGAACAGCCCCCCCCCCCCATTCTGAGCCCCGGTACCAAATGCAATACCGGGCCTTTCCCCCCACGTTATGAACAAGATCATAAATTCTTAGCCAAAAATATCGTGAAAATACCACACGATTTAATATTTCTACAGCAGGGGTGGCCAGACTTTTGTAAGGTAAGGGCTACCTCAAGTACACTCCAAGTGCCGCGGTCACCTTAAGACTAAAAAAAAAAACGAAATCTCCAAATCAACAACCAAAAAAAACAAAAACAAAAAAGGAATCTCCAAATCGACAACCAAAAAAAAGCAAAAACAACAACAAAAAAAAAAAGGAATCTCTAAATCAACAACCAATAAAAAAAACAAAAAGGAATCTCCAAATCGACAACCAAAAAAAAAAACAAAAACAAAAGGAATCTCTAAATCAACAACCAAAAAAAAAAAATAGGAATCTCCAAATCAACAACCAATTAAAAAAAACAAAAAACAAAAAGGAATCTCCAAATCGACAACCAAAAAAAAAACAAAAAAAGGAATCTCTAAATCAACAACCAAAAAAAAATAGGAATCTCCAAATCAACAACCAATAAAAAAAAACAAAAAAACAAAAAACAAAAAGGAATCTCCAAATCGACAACCAAACATCTTCAGACTTTTGAAATCTCACATGCGGTCACCCCAAAATGCGCGATCGACGTCTTGACCACCCCTGTTCTACACTATAAAAATACTGTAGATGTCAGCCCGGGCCCCTCTGACGGCCGGGCACCGGTGCGGGGGCAACAACTGCCCCCCCCCCCCCTTGTGGGTGCCCTGTATACGAATGAGAAAGGGATTTACCGGAATTCACGCTTTTTTTAGTGTAAGGCAAGAAGAGGAAAAGGATATATGCTACAGCAATGGAGAGTTAAAGACATGCTGGCCCGTATTCCATTTCGGTAACACCTTAAATGCAAAAGAGAAAAGGTAATTAAGATTAAGATCATATGGAGGGGCGAGACCGGAGAATAGTTAGATGGCATATGGTCAAAGACAAAGGAGATATTAAGGGAGAGTTAGAAAGTGAATTTGGAGATACACAATAATAATGCTATATTCTTTTGATGGATGTAAAGAGCACTTAGGGTCGTTCCAAAAGTAAACTAATAATCTTTCATTAAGCTTTGAAATCTTTTGAAAATGAGAATAAACTAGTAAAATTTCATATTTTTAAACAAAACGCAGGAATTTTGTAATGGTGACTGATGTTTAAAAGTTATCGCTTTGCTGAAACTAATTCATTTACGTTTTTGTAATATTTTAGATATTTTATCATTTCTATAGTTGGGAAATTGAATGAAAAAGTAATCTACCAGATTATAATGAAAATTCCATTGCAAAATAAACAGCTCTATTCTTGTTTTAATTCGCCTACTGAAAATCAAAATTAATCTTAACACAAGCCTTTTATTTTTATTAGTCACCCTGTAAAGAAAGTATAAACTCACCCAAGTATTTCAAATAACTTATTACAGGATTTGTTTACTTCCCTTTTTTTTTTCATAGTCTATTTAACAGCAATAAATTCATGTACCATTTAAACATCTCAAACATTTTGAGTAGTTTTTAAATTAAAAAATAAAAATCACTTATCACTTAGGACAAGAAAACGCAGAAGATGAACATCGAGAAATTGTTACTTTTCAACAAAAACAAAAAGGTGGCAAATATCCTAAAATGAAAATCAATTACAGCAACAAATAATTACACCACAATTTAAAAGCAAAATTCCGAAATGTCACCAGAATGCAATGTTAGAACTCATGCAAGCTAAGAAAAAGGCAAAATTCTCTACACAATTACAAAATGTCTTTAGTGCCATTGCCATATTTTGGGTTACCGAAATGTTAATTTGAGGTCCCAAAATAAATTGTTTTGAATCACTACAATTTTTTCCTGTTGTTCCAGCATGGTATCTAGATGCCATAAATAGTGCTGCCAAGACAGGAAATGGCTCAGAAAATATTAAATTAATTCATTGAAATCTGGTCAGATAATAGACATTTGACATGCACATTGCGGATGTTACCAGTATTTGACATACACATAAACTTTAAGCAACTGGTGAATGAATAAGAAATGTGCAAATGTCTAATAATCTTAATTAGTTGTATGGCATTGATCATATTCTATTACCAAGAGCAAAATTTTCATGTCAAAATTTTGAAAAAACTCGATAATTCAAGTTAAAGCGGCCATCTTGGTTCGGACGTTACAAGCGTTTGGGACATGGTTTTCAATAAAAAAGAGGTTTCACAAATATAGGTAAAAAGTTGCTTTCTACAGCAAAACATTCTTTACAGCTTAAACATCTTAATAAATACTAAAAACGAATTTAAATTTGGATTACTGATTCTTTTACAGAACCCAATCTCTGAATGTCGGACGTTACAGATTTTGACAAAAAAGAAATTTTTCATTACAAAATAGGCTTAAATTAAGAATTATAGCACCCTTTGAAGAAATTAAATTTGCACAACTAAATAAAACAATAGACAACCCCCTAAGCCCAATTTTGATCATTAAACAATGCAAAAAGTATAGTATAAGACTGATTGTTTCGGACGTTACAATTTGACATACACAAAACTCAATTCAAGTCGGATTTTTGAAAGGAAGATGTGCTTCTTTGAAGTCGGTCAGATATCTCCCTTTGGTGGGAATTATTAGAGCTAACTTAAAATTAGGTTTTACAATTTTTTCCACATTAAAAACGCTTCTAGAAGTGGAGCTATGCTAATTCAATGACAACGTTGTTTGATCAGTTAACATCGCGGCTGTCAAATTTTAGCAATTTTTGCTAGTTTCGTATTTAAAATTAGGCACTTAAACCATTTTTATTATGGTTTTTATTGCTTTTCTTGTTGTTTTGAACATTTTCAGACTAGATAATACACGGTTTTTTTTTGTTTATGTTGTAATAATGAAACTTGAGCATTTTAAAAAAACCAGTTTCTTAACTCCCCAGAATATGGCAATGGCACTTTAATAAGAACGGACGTTGTGATAATCTAAATGGAATAGATAATAAAGAAATTGAATTCAAGAAATTGAATTAATTAAATAATATTGGCTAAATATGGACTTGGAACAAGAAATGAAAAATGGTGAAATATTTTGAAATCTTTATTTAATGATTGCCAAATTATGATAAAAAAAAAAAGGAAACCAGTGCACAGTGGCCGAATTCAAAAGGGAACGAATTGTTGAACGCATCTAAATAATACTGATCTGATTAATTGAATAATAATAATTGATATTATTAATAGAATGTTTTTTAAAATATTTAACTACATTTTTGTTAAATGTAGTACAATAAAAAAATCAACAAAAAATTCAATCAAACATCAACTATAACATCACAGACAGATTTCTATATTTACTTGTATTTGTCAAAATTATTACGAATTATTAAAATTATATAATTGTTACAAAGAAACCAAAAAGTAAAAAAATAAGTTATTGCATATTTTATATTGTAATAACTCGTATAATAACTATGGGTATGCTTACGAAATCCAAAAAGAATATTTTAAATATTTTTAGAGATTTCGATTGAAGTAAAATTAAAAGTTAAATCCTATGATAAAATATGAAATGAAACCATTTTATGCAATATTGTTAGCAGGCCTCGCAACAGGTCCCTTTTTTCCCTAAAAGT
>JAFIDM010006943.1:179796-208017 GCA_023159025.1 Thereuonema tuberculata
GAAATTTGTATATATTGATGTTTGGGATGCCAGTGTGCTCCTATTAATTTTTGGTTTCCAAAGGTGCTTATATTTGTATTTGGTATGCTACTGTGCTCGTATTAATTTTCAGTGTCGAAATTTGTATATATTGATGTTTGGGATGCCAGTGTGCTCCTATTAATTTTTGGTTTCCAAGGGTGCTTATATTTGTATTTGGTATGCTACTGTGCTCGTATTAATTTTCAGTGTCGAAATTTGTATATATTGATATTTGGGATGCCAGTGTGCTCCTATTAATTTTTGGTTTCCAAGGTGCTTATATTTGTATTTGGTATGCTACTGTGCTCGTATTAGTTTTCAGTGTCAAAATTTGTATATATTGATGTTTGGGATGCCAGTGTGCTGCTATTAATTTTTGGTTTCCAAGGGTGCTTATATTTGAATTTGGTATGCTACTTTTCTCGTATTAATTTTCAGTGTCGAAATTTGCATATATAGATATTCAGGATGCCAGTGTGCTCCTATTAATTTTTGGTTTCCAAGGGTGCTTATATTTGTATTTGGTATGCTACTGTGCTCGTATTAATTTTCAGTGTCGAAATTTGTATATATTGATATTTGGGATGCCAGTGTGCTCAACATCCAGCTTTAAATTTAAAAATTGAAATTAAATGTTAAATGTTATTATCTAGCTTTTGTTGTTTGTTTACGAGCCTCAGGGGCCAAATACGATATCCTTCAATAACTCACAGAATACTACATATTTTTTTCTTTTTACCAAATTTCATATTACAGATATTAATATAATTCTGTACCATTAAAAAATTTAAAGAAAGATTTCTTTATCTACATCAAATTCTATCGTATATTAAAGCCCACTTTTGTAATTTACTTCTATTCAGAAGATTTTGGCAAAGTAGATAAAGGTCCTGTGTGAAACGTAATACTTTAAACAATTCAAAGAGTAACTGACTGATCTTAGTTTTAGTCTTATTGTCCTGATTACAATCTTTTACAGCTGCTTTATAACACATTCTAGAATACAGCCAAAAAACACAGTTTCAGTAACTGAAAAAAATAATATTCTAATTTATATGAAATTTAATACTTGAGAATTTTTAGCAACCCATTTGGGAGGTACTGTGCTTGTCCTGTCGGTCCCTTCCACTAACATCTCCCAAACGGAAGGTCAAATTGGCAAACGAACTTCACCACCATGTTAAGAGGCTGAAACACCAAAGGAATAAGATTTTTTTTCTACCTATCCAGAAAAATGCGGACATTCGACTGTTTGTTTCCCAGGAGGGAAATGCTAACGGAGGTGGAGAAGTCTGGTTCCATTTGGCACGAGTTCATTCGTGAACTACTCGCGTGCCACATACTGGAACAAGGCCGCGAGAGGTTAATTCCATATTTGCAGTAATTTTCTGTTGTGTATGGCTGTCAAAGTTAACTGTTTCTGGGAAGTTACATCTCTGGTCTTTCTGATGCAAATTGTAGTCAGTCTGTCATTGTCGCAAATGTAAGGAGCATGGCTTGACCATTTCAGCACAGCAATGTCCAAAGTGTTACATAAAGTGAGAAATTGCCAGCCTTCTGATCATATATATCCTGTAAAACATCATCAAAACCATGCCAAAACATTGCGATCCCCAGAGACAATCAGATGCGTGCTCCAAATGGTAACAAAAGAAAATCTGCTAATGCAACGACAGATTGCTGCAGAAACCATAAGGTACCACTGGAAAAAGTTATCATGGAAAATCTGCACATGGAATGACATCTACAGCCCGTGGAGATAAACTTAACCCGATTCACATCAGTGAATGTTTCGTGAACTATGTAAGCTTTAAGAGATGGAAATGGGTTGTATCCTTAGAAGAGGCATGAATGTACCTCGATGACACCAACAAGCCAAGAGCAATTTTTTAACATCAAAGTGGCTCAAATGAACGATTGGATTTAGTCAAGCAATGCTAACCAAAGTTTTCCAAAGGGTTCATGGCCAGTTATTGCTCACGTGGCAACGTGACATCGTAAATAGTGTGTCCAGCAATGCAAAGGTTAATGCAACATACTTTCAAGAGAATAGGATGAACTCTATTTTCAATGTTGACATTCCTTGTCTTTATGGCAACGAGCAACACAAAATGCGCATCACTACGGATAAGGCGTCCAGCCATACTGTCCATTCATCATTTGGGGGAAGGAGAGGAAAACAGGGGTGAAGGTGGTCCTTTTACTTTGATCCCTGTTAAATCCCTGAAGCATCCCTAATGGACTTCTGTGGATTTGGACTATTGAAATGAGGCATCATTTTTAATCATAGTCCTCGATCTGTGGATAGCCTGCGTAAAGTTTGCTGTGATGTTTGTTCCAATATTTCACAAGAACAAATGAACTGACATGGAAACCACGTTGCAGGGCCATCGTTAAGAATCAGAGGAAACGTAGAAGACAACAGGTTGTGGAGGAAGTAAGTTTCTTAAAACTACAGGTGAGAAAAAACATACTATTACCTGCCTCAACCCTCCGTATTTTACTTGAATTAAGAAATTGTTATCTCTTAATCTAATAATTTATTCTGTTGTTGACCTCTTAGAAATACTAAAAAAAACTTTCAAATTTGTCCCATTTATTAGGATTCTGCAAATAATTCTAGTTATTCTTTCTCATTTTGTGTCAAAATTTTACGGAAAAATTTCCTAGAATTCGAAGCTATTAAACGTAAAAATTTTCCTGATTAATGAATCATTGAATGATAGTAAGAAAGAAAACCATCGCAGTGTAATAAAATATTTATTTTTCTCGCATGTTAGACTTAACAGTATACTTATTTATTTTTAAATGGGTTTATAAATTTGACAAAAATCACTTCTTTGAGAAACACACAATATATATTTACATTAACCTAATTTCTTTTTCCCCTTCATGTAAAAATAGTACAAATTTATATCATATGCCAATCACTATTAATTCTATTAGATGTTGTTTTGAATAATGGATGAATTATAGTCGTGCATAATTAACAATTGAAGGCACATGATTGCAGACTCCACATTGATTCCGACAATATTCCTATTAGCCAGTGTATCGAGACCTTGCTGTTTGCTGGTGACTGCTCCTAGCTGCTGATTGCCATATTAGTGTGAAATAGCTGTTCTAGGACCCTTTGTAAACACTTGGTGTTAATCATTGTTAGACACTTCTTCACTTGTGCAAAAAGAGTGGAGATGCTGTTGGTCTACAACTGCACATATCCAAATATAAATCCAAATCCAAACATGAAACGATGTTATACATTGCCAGAGTTTTAAATTCCAATTTTCAAGTAAATTTCCAAGGATTCTAATAAGAAAATTAAACAATCGTGTTTTGTTAAAGATTTTTTTTTTTTTTTTGTTAGGAACTCGAAACATTTTGTTGTGTTCTCAGTTCTCAAAAGGATTTGCTTGACAGTTCACATTGAAGTACAACGAAGATGTACATTTGCAAAATTTCTTGATTAATGGCATATTGGACACATTTGGAATTAATTACCCAAAAATATCAGATCAAGGAATAATTAGATTGAATAATCAAGTTTAAACCGATGAAAGGAATTGTCCATTTTTTTTTCCAGATAAATACATTTTTTTAATGCTATTTTTTACGCTGACTTAATATGCTTTCATTTCATTTCCATAAACAAATGTTTGTTGTTCATTTAAAAAACAGTCTTTGTCTTCAGACACGTTTGGTTTTGATTTCAATGGAGACAAAATTGTCTGGAAAAAAATTTATAATTGCTTTGCTCTCCTCATTACTTTCTAACTTTTTAATTTTTTAATTCTTTGAACTGATTTTTCATTTAAAGTCGATAAAAAGCAAGAAGTTTCTTGCAATTAGTGGATGGTATTCTGAGGGATTTCTTGCCAAACGGTCTCCATTTTGCTGACTGATCCGTCAACATTCTGGAATGGTTGCAGGCGAAGCCCATCACATTCCAACTCTCTGGTGATCTGGCTGGTCAAGGAATTGTGTCGCAAGCACGAAGACAATCAATAGAGCCGGGCGTTATCTTGCTGGAAAGTAAGATTGGGAGCCGCGAAAGGAACTGCAACACAACATGTCGTAGAATTTAGTCGACATACTGCTATGCTGTGACAGTGCCACGGAGGATTACCAAGGGGGGGGGGGGGGTCCAGCTATGAAACGAAATGGCACCCCAGACCTTAAATCCCTGTTGTCAGGCCGTATGGAGTACAACAGTAAGAGTGGAATTTTGATGATGTCCGGGCCGTCTCCAGACATGTATGTGCTGGACGTCGGGGCTCAGTTCAAAACGGGACTCATCACTCGAAACAATTCG
The DNA here is from genome assembly GCA_023159025.1 of Thereuonema tuberculata. Taxonomy (NCBI): domain Eukaryota; kingdom Metazoa; phylum Arthropoda; class Chilopoda; order Scutigeromorpha; family Scutigeridae; genus Thereuonema; species Thereuonema tuberculata. Next base: position 184,130 of record JAFIDM010006943.1, read on the forward strand.
TCCCCAGTCAGCACAATTCTACATTGATCATGCTTCACATGATCAATGCAATCGCTCTTCACAGTGCGTACTGGTCAGTGCTAGAGCGTAATTCTGCTCCAGTAGTCTTCTACTAATGGTCCTGGTGATCATTAGCGACAAATCTGATGTTGTAACAGCTGCTTTGGGAAGCATAGCTCTATCTTCCCATTCTGTCGTTTGTCCTAGGCAGTCTGCTGCCCTCTTGTTGCTGAACTCTGCCATTACGGGCCCATTCCTGTCAGTATTGTCTAATTGCTGCAACCATCCAAACCAAATGTCGAGTGATTCGTCGGTTTGTTCATCCTCATGTAGTCTGATGGCACATCCTCTTTCAAACTCCATCAGATTGTCATAGGGGGCCGCGAATTTGCAGGCGTGGCATTGTTACAGTCAAGATAGGAAAACAAACCACTGGAAGCTTTGTTCTTGAAAGTGAGATCAGACTACATGAGGATGGATGAAAAAACCGACGAATCGCTCAGCATTTTATATACACCATCACGATGCTCAGTTCCAATGCGCTGTAGCTCTGGCTATTCATTCATTGGGTGTGAATTTTTGATTATTTTCATAATCGTTCAAAAGGTTTTTGCATGTGAAGTTTCATTATTATTGAATTATTTTTTTGGGGTGAGTTAATTGTTTTGTCAAAGAGTGTTTTATAATGAGACTGGAACAAGAAGTGATCGAAGATCTGGATGCGTATTTTTCCTCACTCTAAATTCATAAGGGTTCCAATAAAGACTTGTAGTTTGGGCTGTTGAGGCGATCTATTTCATTTTCGACCACTTTCTGACCGGAACTCATATTTTTCTCATCTCTACAAGTCATAAAAGTTCTAATAAGGTAACAAGGTTTCATGTCTGTCCGACTTGTAGTTTTGAGATGTAGAGCTGGTGACAAACGGACGGACTGACAGAATGAACGTAAAATTTTACACTCTACGCATCAACTTCTTTGGTATCTTACTAAAATCCTATTATAATAGGTGCTACCAATTAATGATACATTACAACATTCTGTGAAAACCGTCTTTTATTCAGAATCAAGACATACTGATTAATTCTGAAAAGGAATCATTAGGTTTAAAAGTTCTCAGGAAGAAGAAATTCTAAGAAAGTTTCTCAAAAAATGCTTTTCCTTCAAACTAATAAAACTGTTTATGAATATTTATAATTTATATAAAGTAAACCATTAAAAGTACAATTTAAATTGAACAAAAAACAAAACAAGAACTTATTTATAAAGAAATTAAAGTAAGATATAATTTTCTATTGAATTATTTTTTTCTTACCAAACAGGATCAGAGGTCCTCAATCGCCTTTTCCTCTCGTGCTCCGGAACTGAATGCCAGTTGAACTGAAGATTCCAATCAAATCCACCCACATTAACACCATCTGATCCACGGTAATGATATTTAAAAGTTTCATCATCAATGACATCAATCACAGGACATACAACAGTTGATCTGTTTCTAGCAATGCGGTCAAGCAACGGCTCCAACCAACCTGAAAGAAACACAGGAAACAATGTCATTGCTTTTGGACTGAGAGTTTTGTTTTAATGTATGTTGAAGTTCTTGGTTGTTTTTTTTTTATTATTTTTTTTATTGAACTCTCTTGATGTAGCTGTCAACTGTCAATCTATGTATGCATTAAAATAAAAAAAAATCTCCATATATGTACATACATACTTTTGAACTTTTCCCCTTTTTTCAATAGATAAGAAGCTCATTTATAAAACTCTATTGTTTATTGGAAGATCAACACCCGGAAAAAATGGAATGACAATTTGTTTAATTATTCCAAACTCCTTTTATGATTAATACGGAATGGCAACAAGGACTGAAATGGCAAGGCATTTGTTTCAAATGTTTTATTCTTAACACTTCAAACAACATCATTCGTTGGTTACAGTAAAATCATGAAGTAGTAGTGTAGCATTACCAGGGAAAATCATCAACTTTTTTAAATTCGAGATCTCTCCTGCACATATGAGATCAAACAGTTATAAGAAAAAGATTCACCACTAACTGTAGCTAAAGTCAAATCAGTTGTGCATTTGTGGCACTGCCACAAATGCGTGGAACTACCTGATGTTTTGTTGTACTACACATTGTTCACAATGAACTAGAAAATGGAACAGAATGTCAACAATTGATCGCAAGCTATTAGAAATTGTGGTTGGCGATTAAAGTTCTAATACGTGATATCCTTTGCTGCCTTGACACTTTGCTGCTTCCAGTTGCAACATTGGATCAACAACTAGCATTGCATTTTATTTTCCAACAGCCTAGATTCAATCGAATACATCTTCTTGGACGACAACGATGAAATATTCTACAGTTCCCCTAAGGAACATTATCCTGTGGGATGCGATTAGATTTATTAATTAATTCAAACTGTAAGAATCTTATCAATCCATCGATGACAGTTCCGATGCTGAACCTCTATAATTCTAGCAGATAAACGACTTAATGTGGCATCGATCTCCCAATAGATCCTTTGTGTCCACGAAGTTTCTCTTTAACCATGGCCAACAAGCTCACCAGATCTTTTCTGATTGAACAATTGAAGCAACTGAAGATGACTCAGAAAGAAGTGCTACTTCAACCATCAAGGATTTGTTCTGTTCGAACCTATAGCTATTGCAGCTTGTGAATACTATTAAGTACTTTGTACTTTGATTTTTGGAGCTAATTTGATTTTTGGAACTTCGTCATCTACATTTCAACCAATATTATTTACATCCTTTATCATTCGCTATCCTCTTCTGTTTTACTTTGTCGTGACTTTCATCATATCTCATGTTTTTCTTTCACACTATTTATTTACTGCAATTTAGACAAATAAATAAAATTACTATATTTTTCCATTTGTTTTAGCAACTTTTCTTAAAGTTTCAAGTTTTTTTTATTTCCTGAGAGTTATTCGTCTCTAAAAAGAAACCTTTTAGTTATTATAATTTTAAGATTTCACTTAACAAGTAAAAGTTCTTAAATTGTCCCAAACACATTTATAGACAGAAACTCATTCAAAATACACAAGAATAGATATTATTATTTTCCATTAATTAAGGGGGAGAAAACAAACAAACAGAAGAATTTATGGTAAAAATGAGTTGGAAACCCATAGAACTCGAATGTGTGACGTCAAAAGTAAAGCGAAGTTAGGGCAATTATGCCCAAATAAGTGATGCAACAATCAATTGATGCAAATGAACTCGACATGAAACAGGCTGTTTTGGAGGTGTTTGTCAATTTCTATTCGGATTGTAAAGAAAGTTTTAGATGTGCTTCTAATTGTTGTCGTTTAACAAATGAACTTGGATGAAGAGCTGTCGGAAAACTTAGAGACAGTCCAGAGTCAGAAGCAACATGTCATTCCTTTTGTGGTTTACAGATCAATTTCAAAATATACAAGCAGCTTCCCAAAGGTACAGGAAAGGAAGAATTCCGTGGATAACCGCTTCTTTGCTCGGAGGAAGAGCATTACTACATAAAGGCATTTGCGACGACGGGAATGCAAATCAGGCCTCACGAAGGAGGTCTTTAGGCTAAGGCTGTCAGCAATCCCTTATCCCCGTCAGAGGAAGGAACGTTGGAATTGGGCATGTTATAATTCAATGGAGGTCAATACTATTCATAAATGAATTCAGATTTGCTTACTCTCATCCAGAGATAAGAAGGACACGCAATTATCCGTCCTAGGGATACTTATGGTTGAAGTAATGTGATGGTTTGATGTACAGCTCCTTAGGTGGACTAACAAATCTGTATGTGCTTTTAAAACAAGAATGCGAAACGATATATGGATGATATCACGGAACTGTATATTCGCTCCTATTCGGTATGTAATTTTCCTTCAAGACAATAATGCATTCGGTTGGTAGATCAACATCTTCAAGAGGAATCCATTATTCCCACTAATTGGCCAGCCAGATCTTAACCCTATCAATAGCTACCCACACACGTAGGGGTCTTCTCTTACGGATTGAGAGATCTTTAACCTCTGAGGGAGACTCGTCTCTCCTTCAAGTACTTACCCCTTGGGGAACAAATCGCTTGTCGGCGCTTAACCATAAAAGAGATATCCCCCGGGTTAGCGGTTTATTTCCGCGGCGTTTCACAACTCTACGTTAAGCAGGGAATCCCTGGGTTGCTAGCCGTTACGATCTCCCAAGTGAGGGTGGATTTTGGAATTCCAACCCGACTGAAAGTTATCCTTCGCGGGCACAGAGCTCTAGTAGCCGTTCAACTGTGTTTCCATAACAAATATTTACATAACAAATTTAAAAAATGAACAAATTATAATATCATTCAAAGACTAATATTTGGGTATTATTTTAAATGATGCAACAAAAATTAAATTAAAACTTACAACAAAAATTAAATACAATTTCTTGAAAAAAAAATTATAAAAATATTATACCAATAAATTATAAAATAATAACTTAGTTTTCTTTTTTTGATTCTTATTTAATTATGAAAATGCTATCTGATCTAATACAGATAATGGAAAATGTAAATAGTATAAATATTTTACGAAATAAAAAAAAAAATCTTAAAATTAGTTATATATTCTAAAAATACTTCAAGTAATAAAATAACAAGGGAATTCTTTATGAATAATAAAATACTTACTTCGAACTTTTTATACAATTTAATAATAAAGACTTATTTTCAATTATATTATATGAACAATAGAAATTCGAATACAACCATAATCTTCGAGATATATGTAACTTTATAACCAACATTTTTAATAATTATGCCACCCATATAAATTACTACCGGATGTGATAAATAAAGTAAATCTAGAAAATTACCGACATTTTCTAAAATATCAATTTAAAAAAAAAAATCTCATCAGAAATTGCCTAGTAATAAATATAAATCCTCTGGTTGACTAGATTTATAATTCTAGGATTTTCTTTTCACTTTAATTAAGATTTTTTTTTTACTATTTCTTGTAACTGTGTTTACAATTATCAAATATATAATGTCTATTAAAGTTCAAAATATAGTTATAAATTTAGTGCTACCGTCACTATAAAGCCAATTACATAATCAATCTGTAAGAAACTACAATTGCTTGTCATTTCATGTTCGAAAGTTAGTCTAGGCAAGTTCGAAATTAAATCCTTAAAGGAACTGATCGTTATTGAGAATCTTTATGTTAAGCCGTGCTTCATGCATAGGAACTGTGACAGGTCGATTGTCAACTACCTGCGAAATCTCCTCCCCCACTTACCACCTCCCCGACTCAGCTTAACCTAAATGATTCATCCTTCCGACTAAGTCTTCAGCATCAAAACTCCCAAAAAAACCCCTCCGTGTGTGGGTAGCTAATCATATCTTGGATACTCTTGTGAAATATTCTGTTAGCCTTTATCCCCCACATACACACACACACACAAGGCTTGGAGGGGCTTAAAAGAGCTAATAAATGAACAACATTCGTTGTATTTATTGAGCTCTCCACACCATCATCAACAGCATGATACATGGCTGCACAGTTACCACAGTCCATATTGGCTATTTAATAAAGACACCTTATTTTTCACCTGGTTCTGTTTGTATCTATTGTTGAAAGAAATCAGTCGTTCATATAAAATGTTTTTGAGGCTTTAGTTAAAGCTAAACAGAATTTTACAAACTTTCGTAGGAATTAATCATGCTTTTTTTTTTCTTTTGAGTTATTGCGGTTAGACTGTTTTTGGCTTAATCTTTAATTAAGCAATTAGAACAATTCGAATTTCAGCATTATATTCACTGTTTTACATCTTCTTCATTATTCTAAACAAACTACATTAAGATTGCTAGATTTTTTTTAGCAACAGAGGTAACCTAACGCTGTAATTGATTGCTCTCAAAATATGACTAAACTCTACTGTAAGCTCTGTTCTTGTTTTTTGTGACTTTCATAAAATTGCTACTCTTTAGCACAGTGAAGAAACTCTACAATTCTCTTTATCACTTAGTAAATACTTCCTCTTCTGTAGAACAAAGAAAGTGATTCTACTTCGAAGAAATTTCTTTCCTTTGAGACTCAGTCACTTTCTTATGTCCCCTTCTTGAGACTGGTATTCTCGTCCTCAGTCACTTTCTTATGTCCCCTTCTTTGTCTAGCAGATTTTAGACAATGGCAAAATTATAATTCTACTTATGAATGGGATCTTACATAAAGTGATCTTACACTTTCGCCATAAACTTGTTTTCTATCCAAACAATCATTTAATCTTACACATCGGAAGCGCTATGGTGCCTCAAAGGAAACAATGAAAAACTCACCAATGAAAAATTAGTGAGATAATTCATGTGCCAGCAGTGCGCAGGCCTCAGTGAATTTTTTTAAAGCATAAAAATTCAAACTGCGCATTTAAATCATTTAATCTTGTTCAAACATTTAAAGCCAAATACAAAGAAAGTCATTCCTCCAAACTTAAGAAAGCTCATTTCCAAGGAAATAAAACAGACTACTGAGAATTGGAAACGTGTTAGAAGGTCTGAAAAGTCGTTTTTTTGTTGTTGTTTTTTTCAGTGATGCGGGTGACGCAGAAGCAGTGAAACCTTTCATGCGGACTATCTTCAGGGTAATGTAGAAGCTGGTGATGGATTTGGGATATTCTGGTTATTGTAACTACCATGAATTAGACCACTTAACTGAAATTCGTTTGAAGAAAATATAATCTTCTATTTTTTTCAGTTAAAATCTGTTTAAGAGGGTAAGTGCAAATTTTGGATGAGCAGGTGATACCTTTTAAACTTCATTTGCAGGACCAAGTGAGCGTGGGTAAAAAACTTTTACAAGACAACAAATTGCAAAGTACACAACAGCACTAGAACAATATGTGATTAGTAAAGCGAATACGAGGAACAAGACCTGCCTGCATGACCTGCCTAAGTTCTAATTTTTGGGACTGTTTGGTACAACAAGTGAAACCTCTCCTCAATCAACCACGAATCAGAATTAATTATAAATCTGGTTGTTCGGGAATAATAAATACTACCTCTTTAGTAATACCTCACAGGGAAGAATTCTACTAAGGAATCTTTATCTTCAAAATGGCTGCTAAATTCATAATCAATTCGACTCAATAAACTAAAACAAAAACAAACTGTTGACTTTCTAAAAACGAAACTTTCCATTAACTAGAAACTGTATTAAATCGAATTAAAACTAAACAATTTTTACCTAAAGTTCCAATTTTAAACCACAGTATATTGGCATTCTAATCAGTTAGATCTCATTTCTCACTGCTTTCTTCTATTCCATAACTATTTATTTGTAACTGTCGAAGTCAATCAAACAATAAGGGTCTCAATATTCCAATGAGGAGAATTAAAAAAAAAAAATGTGCAATACATAGATTATCTAAATTTAGCTAATAAAGTAATACAAACTACAATTGTAGTACGATGATTACTCTTCTGAACAAAGAATGTCTGCAGATAGACGACACATATTGATCTCACTTGTGAATTCGTTACTTTCTATAGTTGCTGAATATCATTGTATTCATCAAATCCTGCTAAGGGAGGTGTAATAAGGTGTTAGATAGAGACTAATTATACAGCTTGTGACTAATTATTTTACACAGTACAGTTTGCTGAGAAAGAAAGTTACCTACGGTAGGGGTCGGAGGCAGTTGTTTCTACAGGAAATTAGAACGCTCCTATCGTGGTGGATTGAAGACGTATACTCTGTCCAAAGGACCATGCGCCCTGAAACATTAGGCCACCCTCGCATCCCCAGGTCCACAAACAATCACATGCGCCAATGCACCCTACCTGCCGCCAATGGTTCTTTCAGGAGTCATCTATTAGGCCTTTTTCTACAAAACTACGTTTTTTAAACTGTTACCTTTACTTAATTTTTATTGCAATTATTAAATTCGACATATCATTTCTTGCAAAAATAGTCCAAACACGGTGCAATTGTGATACTTCTAAGCATATTAATGGTCAGTGGGTTAAAAAATATAAACGATACAATATAATTAGATAAATGAATATAATTTAATAAATTAGAAGGAATGTAACAAAAGCGTATTTAGTTTATCATTATTGTTTTATAGATTTATTAGTAATAACTTAATAAACTTTTTATGCTGTTTTATTTAAATGTTGCACTCAGTATCTGCAACATTTGGGATTCCATAGATGTTTATGTCATAAACCAAGTGACCCTGTAAAATGACTACCTTATACAATTACCTTTTATTTTACTCTTAGTAAACGCTCATTGTTATACTGTATCTAACTTCTATCTAAGCTGGATCGAGATATTTTTCTAGGAGAAATATTCTTAATTGAATTTCACCTATGCTCCTGAATGTCAAGCTTGAGATTAATTATGAAATCAATTTCATGTTTAAAGCGCAGTCACTAACAAATCCTTAATACTTTCAGGCTCCGATCATGCATTAGGGATGAAATGTTAGGACTATACTTGTTTGGAACGGACGCACAGCATACTGGTTATAGTCATAGTAAGAGATATATAATGTGTATCCAGCTATTAAGTGTAAAGGGAGATATAGATACAATGGAAGTAAGTGTTGTATTTGAACATTTATAATCACATTTCAAAAGATAAGATTTTAAGAAAAATCCATTGATAAGCAAATGAATTCGTTAGTAAGGAAATTGAAGACGACCATTCTTGATAGTGAATAATAATTTTAATATGTAATTCAAGAATAACAGTCGTAGTAGCGATAATCATTATTATAGACTGTAAAAGGAACTGAATTACTCTAAACAGTGAATTTTGTACTAAGTCATACTTCAAAAGTTGAAGAATACAAAGAGTGTGAAATGGCAGCAACGCTTGTTCAATATGTAAAACCATCTAAGCTCATATAAATGTATTAAAGTTTAATGTCCTGTATACACTTTTTATTCAAGCTTATTTAATATCAAATTATAATTAATATTTTTTCCTAACAAACAAACATTAAATTATTATATTTCAAAACTAGAAACTGAAGTTTACTTGTAATGAATTCAATTTTAAAGGCAAGAAAAAAAGGAAGGTCGAGTCGATGACTGCTCAGATCAATCATTTGTTCAATCATTAATCTTAGATGGAGTAAGTGGTTAAATGCAAAAAGGTCAAACAACTCCAGTCTCATTAGGTTTTAGTGAAGATTTAAGGAAATTTCTCGTAAGAACCCAACAGTACATCTATAAGTATTTAAAATTAGGTGAGTTAGTCCTGCAGTGATTTCACAACTATTTCTTCATCTATCATTTAAGCTCTTCGTTATCTTATAAGTTCATTATCCTATCTTTTTCTCCAGAATCTTTCTCACAATTTCATTGCATCTTGAGTGTTAAACTTCCATAATCCCTCCGATAACCCAAGATTCCACAAAAGCCGGTATCAATTTGCTTAGCTTAGATCGTCTACCAGCCTTCCTGACTATGCAACTAAAACTAAATAACAGAAATTACTTCACCTTGTGTGCATTCACAATGGGAATCCAAATAAGTGAGGACAGGGGCAGTGGAATGCCTGGCTCCCATCAGCCGAGCTCGAATGAGACCTTCTCGCTGTTTGGCTCGAACTATCTTTACTTTGGGATATCGAGTCATGTAATCTTCCAACTGTTGTTTCAGGTGCTCTGAAAAAGAGAAAAAAAGTTTTTATTTTCTGAAGTCAATTTCTTAAGGCTTAATTAAGAGATAAAAAAGGAGGTTGATTTTATGGGAAGTCTACTTTATGAAGCAAAAAAAGACTTGAATGTTTCCTAGACTTATTCCCCTCATCTACTCATTGGCCGAAATAACCACTGCTGGACCACAGGTAAAATTTCAATTCACTTAAAATGTCTCAGTCTTTCCTTCCAATGTCAGAGAATCGAAAACAAACTGAAAAAAAAAGTATCTCTGAGAGTCACAACAACTAGTTTGTAGCTTTAATTATCTTTAAACTCTTTATAATAAATATGGTTTTAAACTCTTTGTAATGAATAAGGTTTTAAACTAAATAATTAGAAAAGATTTAATGCGCGAGAGAATTGATCAACAAAAAGAGAAAAGAAAACAAGAATGGCACCTGAATAATCGAAATTGCCTTTCCGATTCAATTGTGGGGAGGAATTGGGAACGACCGTTTCGTCCTTCAACGGACTCATCAGCCCAATCCCACCTCCCCGATAAAAGACTCGGAAAGGCAAGATCTTATTAGTGAAGGTCCCCGCCAACCTGGCAGTGACCCCCAAAACAATAAAAAACAAGAAAATTAAATTCGTGTCACTTGACACCAACAAGAACCTTTTCTTATAACCAGCAGGGATTAAAGGTCTTTAACAAAGAACAGAAAGTTCACAAAACATAATTAATTAAATAATTAGAAAAGGTTTAATGTGCCTAATTCTAATTTCTAATTACTTAATTATATTTTGTGAGCTTTCTGTTCTTTGTTAAAGACCTTGTATCCCTGCTAGTTGTAGGAAAAGGTTCTTGTTGATTTCAAGCGACACAACATTTAATTTTCTTGTTTTGGTGGTCACTGCCAGGTTGGGGGGACCTTCACTAATAAGATCTTGCCTTTCCGAGTCTTTTATCGGGGAGGCGGAATTGGGCTGATGAGTCTGTTGAAGGACGAAACGGTCGTTCCCAATTCCTCCCCACAATTGAATCGGAAAGGCAATTTCGATTATTCAGGTGTCGTTCTTGTTTTCTTTTCTCTTCTTGTTAATGGTTTTAAACTCTTTCTAATAAATATGATTTTAAACTCTTTGTAATGAATATGGTTTTAAACTCTTTACAATAAATATGTTTTTTAAACTCTTTAAAATAAATATGATTTTAAACTGGATTAAATGCCTGCACACAATTATAAAAACATATATAGAAAACATTCGGTGGAAATGATCAAAGGAGCCATCAACACCTTTGTTTAAAGGGAAGGAACCAATGCAATGCTTGGAATTGTTAGGCGGAATGGAATTCTAGTTGCAGGTTACTGAGCCAATCATGGTGGGTTGACGTCATGGAGACCCAGCAAACGGTAATCACCGGAAATAGGGTTCTCATAGAGTCTGAAGCACATGGTAAAATTTGTAAACAAATTAAAAAATAAACATCATAAATTAAAAAAATTAAAAAAATTCAGAGTAACGGAAAAGAATAATGAAAATAAAAAATTTAAATTTTAAGAAGAAATGAAAAACAATAAAATACCAAAATAAAAAATATAAAAATTTAAAAAAAAAATTAAAAATTGGAAATAAAAAATAAAACAATAAAGTGACGAACAGTAGCGTAAGTGATGTCATTTTTAGTCATGGCCCTGACGTGTTCCCCAACCCGGTCCGGCAGGGCACGATGGGTTTCACCAATGTAACTGCATGAGAAATTTTTACATTGGAGGGCGCCTTTCACTTGTATCAGGTTAATCTCTGGCTTGAGGACATTGAACAATGCCCTGGTTGTGTGGCGACTAGATGATGTAGATACAATATTGAACGGACTCAAATTCTTGGAAATTGCGGGAAACCATGCCAGATGGTAATGAATGGAGATATATCTTTTTTATTGCATGTAGTTTTCTGGAACATCTTTGTTGTAAATGGAGATCAGTTTTTTCTGTATGGTCCTGTTGATAAACGCACTGGGGTTATCATTCCCAAAGAAGATATTAGATATATTGCAAATTTCACGATTAAATATAGAGAGAGAGCTGGATGTAGTGAAGGCCCTCTCAACAGCCATACTGATAACATTTCTTTTAAATGCTATGGAGCAGAATGAAAGGAAATTCAATCCTGATGAAGTGGGTTTTCTATACACTTGCGTTTGGAAAGTTTTTTTATTGGATGTAATGTGAAAATCAAGGAACGGAATGGAGCTTTTTTTTTTTTTCACGTTCAATTTCAAATTGAATGGCGGGATGAATATTATTGAAAACTTTAAACATGTCTTGATGTGAAGATATCAAGCTACATCCAGCTCTCTCTCAGTATTTAATCGTGAAATTTGCAATACACGTAATACTTCATTGGGAATGATTACTCATGTGCATTTATCAACAGGACCATATAGAAGAAAATGATCTCGATTTACAAGAAAGATGTTCCGGAAAACTTGATGCAACAAAAAAGATATATCTCCATTCATTACCATCTGGTATGGTTTCCCACAATTTCCAAGATTCGAGTCCATTCAATATTGTATCTAATTCACCTAGTCGCCACACAACCAGGCCCCCAATTAAAAAATCAACCTGATGCAAGTGAAAGGCATCAGGCTATTCCCTTGAATGTAAAAATTTCACATGCAGTTACATCGGCGAAACCCGTCGTGCCCTGCCGGACCAGGTTGGGGAACACGTCAGGGCCATGACTATAAATGACATCACTTACGCTACTGTTCATCACTTTAATAGCACGGGACATTCCATAGACTTTTCCATCCCTGCTATTTTGCATAGCTCCGATTAGCATTTCCTGAGAAAATGCAAAGAATCGGTTTTCATCACAACTACAGAAGAATACTACAACAATGGGCATATCCATCCACAATATACATCAGTAATCCCTAAAAAGAAAAGAATCAAGAAGTAAAAACCTATTCAACATATCTTCACCTCATAGTGTTGCTGTGAACCTTTTATTTTTATTTATTTTTTATTTTTATATTTTTTATTTTTATATTTTATATTTTTTATTATATTTTTTTTATTATTTTCCAGTTTGATTGCTTTATTTTTTATTTAATTTCCATTTTTATTATTTTTTATATTTTATTTGCTTTTTATTTTTTCTTAAAAATTTCAACCATTTTATTTCTTTTTATTTTCATCATTCTTTGCCGTTACTCTTCCCAGTGATTTTTTTAAAATTTTTATTTTAATTTTTGGTGTTTATTTTTTGATTTGTTTACAAATTTTACCATGTGCTTCAGCCTATATGAGAACCCTAGTTCCTGTGATTACTGCCTGTTACCTCTTCATGACGTCAATCCACCTTGATTCGCTCAGTAGACTGCCACTACAATTCCGTTCCGCCCAACGATTCCAAGCATCCCATTGGTTCCTTCCCCTTAAATAGAGTTCCTTGGATCATTTCCACCGAGGAAGCCTCATGGAAGTGAGGCGAAAGCTTTGGACATTTTAGTGTTTTCTATATATGTTTTTATGCTTGTGTACAGGCTGAACTTTAATCCTTCAAGTTCAGCACATGTAAAACCTAAGCATGGTTTTAAACTCTTTATAATAAATATGGTTTTAAACTATTTATAATAAATATGGTTTTAAACTATTTATAATAAATATGGTTTTAAACTATTTATAATAAATATAGTTTTTAAACTCTTTATAATAAACAATTACCAGATAGATCTACCGACTCTTGTAGACATCTTTTTTTTTAATTTTTTGATCAGTTTCTTTAGGTTTATGTAAATATTTTATCGTCTACCTTAGATTAACCTATTTTTAACAACAAGACTCAATGGGATGTAACTGCAAACCGCCGTTAGCATCAACTTTCTACTAATTTCGCCGCAGGAAATCAAAATAAAGAATCACTCAAATAACTTGAAATGGGTTGTATTAAGCACTGCAAATAGTCAAACTTGTCTGAAATATTTGCGACATAAAACTGCGAATTTCTTGAGTTATCAGAATAGGAGTTACCTGGGAAACCAAGAGGGGGTTCTAATTAATATTTTCTTAATAAAACTCCTGATTTTGTTTTAAATTGTTACAGAGGAATACAATTAAACTGTAAATAGCAATTTTCCTTCTTGATAAAAAATATAGCTTAAGCTAATAAGAAATATTTTGGAAAAAAAACAACCCATTTTAATTTGAATTTCAATTAAAAGAGAAAGATTTAAATTTTAAGGAAAAGAATGCTATACTGTAGGCGAATATAAATGAGTTTGAAATTAATTAAAGTTGATTAATATTTACACGGACGTTTATTTGCTTTTAATTTTCACATTTATTAATTTATTTGTTGACAATATTTACAAAGCTGAAGTATTTACATTTAATAAATTATGGATAGACAATTATGAGACAATATACAAGTAATAGAATTTTTGTTTTTTGAAGACAAAATTACTATTACATGCCATAAATGAAAACAATTTATAGACATTAACGTGTCTATATTTTTTAAATATTTAAAAAAACCACTATTCAGACACCTATTTATAATTAAAAATTACAAAATCCCAATAACACAACAACGTTTCAAAACCTCAACTTATACGGTTTCTTTTTCAAGTTTTAACCCCCTACCTTAAAAGCAATCCTCTTTTTTCAGGGTTCGTTCTCACAAATAAAATTAACACCGTGAGATATAGATGATTTTTGTCTCCCCCTGGTGTCAGCAATTTTAACTTCCAAATCGGAAGTTGTTTTCTGCTATTGAATTTTTTTTTTGAGCGTTTTACCTTTAATTATTTAATTTTTTTTTATTTAATTTATTTTATTTTACAGGCCATATTCCAAGATATTGTTAGTCGATAAATCTTGATTGTAACCATGAAGGATTTTAATCATGCCCGATTCAATAAAATTCACGCAGATATGTGTCCTTTCTGATGCCATATATTATAGATTTGTTACTATCTAAAATATGTCCCTTCATGTGCGGTGGATCGCGGTACTACATAGCATATTGCCTTTTTTTTATGGCATTCACATGTTCCTTAATACGGGTTTTTAACTCTTCTTGATTGACCAATGTATAAGCATGCATTATTACATGAGCTGCTAATTATTATTTTATTTCTTAATTTATACGGAAATAAACTTAGATTATATTTAATAGAAAAAGTTTATTAAAAAGACTCTATCTATACATACATATACAGTGTGTGTAAAAAAAAAAAGCCAGATATAGGGGCGAGGAGAAGGAACACGTTTTAGTGATGCACCCTGTCCGGAAACGACTAATTATGGTAGTATACGTTTTCAAAAGTCGCGATTCCGGAGAACAACATGTCCTGCAACAGTGTCATGTGAATTAAAGGATGGCTCTTTCGCCTAGAGTTCTTCAGTCTCCGCTTTAGCGGTAATATGAATAAAGATACATAATATTAAACACACATCAAGATTAAAAGAAAACTAGTCAATTATAATACGTGAGTTAAAGGATGGCTCTTTCGCCTAGAATTCTTCAGTCTCCGCTTTATCTAGCAGTAATATGAATAAAGATACATAATATTAAACACACATCAAGATTAAAAGAAACTTGTTAATTATAATACGTGAATTAAAGGGTGGCTCTTTCGCCTAGAGTTCTTCAGTCTCCGCTTTATCTAGCGGTAATTTGAATAAAGATACATATGATTAAACACACTTCAAGATTAAAAGGAAACTTGTCAATCATAATACGTGAATTAAAGGATGGCTCTTTCACCTAGAGTGTCTCCTATTCTCTACTGCCGTTCATCTACCTAGTTCCTTTTTTTCTTATTCCTATCGCTCGGGATGAATTTGAGATTGGACTGACCAAGGCTAAATCGAGAAAGTTCGTCGGTGGTCTTAGGCTACGGCGACGTTTCGGTTCGCTAGGATAGATTACGAAGGGCTTTCCAGAACGGCTCTGGCGCGAGAAGGCACGTAAAGGGTTACTTACAGTCAGACGAGAAATTCTGCAACCTCGTGGGGATTTCCAACGACCTCGTCGGTAAGTGCGGCTGAACTGGGACCGTCCTTTGGCCACATGACTCGCTGGGTCTCGTTTCCATCGGGAGCCTAAACCACGTCGTCGAGGATGGCCAAATTTCGCGGGCCACACTTTATCGATAATATTCACATGCCGGTGGATGGATTGGAGTTACCCACATCTTAGTGGAGAGTAAAAATGATTTCCATCCGAGACTTGCGTAGAAAATGACAAGTTGGCCAAAGCCCCAAGATTCGTAAAAAAAAAAAAAAACTTGCCTCCTTCCCTCATGGCTTTCAAAAAAAAAAACTCCTCCTATACAAAAACCTTTTCTTCTTTTTGAACTTAGTGGACCAATCGGAACCAAGCGCTCGAAAACAGTAACAAGATCACGGCCACAGAAATCGAAATATAGTCGACGGAGGGTCAAGTGAATTTTCCAGAGAACAAACAGCGGAAATGAAAAATTAACTAAGCTAGCAAAATAACAATAGAAAAGAAAAAAAAATAGAATTACACTAAACAGGCGAAAATAAAGGAGAGAAAGAAAAATACTTATATTTTAGGCATGTCACAATTTCGAGGGTGAAATGGGAGAGAAAAAAAACCGAACGGGGAAAGAAAAAAAAATACAGAACAGTGTCACGATTTTAGGGAGGAAAGAGAAAAAAGAATACAGAGGGGGGGAAAAACACGTGACAACAGCACATATGAAATGATAGCAGGTGAGAAATATCTAATGATAGCACCTGACATCCTGGCTAGCCTGTTCACGTTGTTTGTTCCTTTTATTGAAATGTTTCGAATGCAGTAAGCATGAGTGTCCTTAGCTAGGTAGATATATAGTCATTGAGTGAAGTATTGATAGTTACATTATTTATCCCGTTATCGGAATAACGGCTATAACAAAAACTAATGTTAATGTTGTGACTGAAGACGTAGTATTTGCCGTATTGTGCACGATGTTCAAAGTTGTGAATATTCTCCTTCGCATTAAACATAAGAGCCGACATATACTAGGACTGCTGAACATAACAGTAAAAAAAAAAAGAGGTTAATGTAGGTTAACATTTTACGAATTCTGACGATCCACATTAAATGACAAAACGAACTCTGAGGTAGGTGTGTGTGTGTGTGTGTGTGATTACGTACACGAGCGTCACATGAGCAGTGTTACAGTGTGTACGTAAACACATTGCATACAGCAACGACAAATACACATCCGAATTATTCAATCGATAACAAATGTTCAAAGTTTCTGCCTTTGTATCGCTGATGCAGAGGCTTCAGCAATTGTGAAGTGACCGTGGACACCTTTCGATAGTATTTGGAACAT
The DNA here is from genome assembly GCA_023159025.1 of Thereuonema tuberculata. Taxonomy (NCBI): domain Eukaryota; kingdom Metazoa; phylum Arthropoda; class Chilopoda; order Scutigeromorpha; family Scutigeridae; genus Thereuonema; species Thereuonema tuberculata. The sequence goes on from JAFIDM010006943.1 coordinate 201,123, forward strand.
CCTTAATGTGAGCAACAGCAGCTGCTATCTTTGCAATAAGATCCTCCTCAGATTCGACCTCTTTTACCATAAATAAGGTCCTTCCCATGGTCCCAGAAATAGAAGTCCAGTGAAGCGAATTCGGGATATCGGGGGTGGCCACAAAATAGGAATCTCCTTCTGATCCATCTTTCGAGAATTGTGGTATCAAGATGATAGCAAACTGCTAGTAGGGTTTGCGTAGACATGCCGTCATGTTGGAACCACATTATGCCATATACAGCAAGCGGTACATCTTCGAAGAGTAAAGAAAGCAAAGATAAATGCCACCAGTGAGCCCATATGGTACATGTAGGGCCCAATCAACCGGTTACCTAAGAGTCCATCCAACAGATTCACTGTAAACTGTTCCTGGTGTCCATGGACGAGGTAGCTGTGGGGGTTGTCCTGAGCACGCTTGCCAATTGTGTAGGTTAAATTTTACACTTGTCCATAAAAAGAACATGTGCGACAAAGTCTAGTTCTTCAGTGGTTTTTGTCTAAACTGCATTTCACATGGCAAATCGTACGACAGAAAATCGGACGATAAATTCATCATATGGATTGTCTTTTTAGTTTTCGGAGGCAACTTCACATGACTCCGAAATCTTAGATAATTTTTCACACGAAATGACGCTAATATCTGGTCTTAAACGGAAGTGGAAATTACTTTCTTTGGAGCAAATGATATCGAAAATGGCAGTTTCACGTTCTCGTTTTCTGCATATTCAATAAAAGTATATGACACTTTTACAAATACTGAGAGTTTACTGCTGCACTGGCACCCCATTTGAAAATGAAAGGGAGCGAGCAAGGATTGAAAGGGGAGGATGGGTTCCAGTGGTGGCCTTACCATATGGCATGAAGAGCAGCAGCTCCAGGCACCAAATCAGAAGGGGCGCCAAAATTCATGGTGAGCAATGAAAAAGGAAGGCATGTTATCGGAATAGCCTTCGATTAAGGGGTGCCAATATAAGATCTTGCTGAAAACATGCTAGGGTCACCGTTCACAGGCTCGACTGGCATGGAAGAACGCTCGCTTGACGACACGTTTTCAATGAATGATTCCCGCCATTTGCTTTCGCAGAGGATCATGGGAATACAGGAAATCTCATCACTGATTGGTTCAGAAAACCGTCGTTCGTACTACGTCACAAGGACGACCATTCCATTTGGACGTGCAAGCAACAATATTTTAACATTCAAATCGTTCGTACAGATGTCAGTTCCCTGGTTTGACCTTGAGCACCTTTTGTTTGCGAAAGCAATGCAGACCAGCGTATCGAGTGATTCTCCATACCAGTGTGTAATCCATTTCCTAAAGAGCTCCAACAGTTCTGGTGCTAGTAGATGGGCTTTGCACTATCTGGTCCAACACAAACAACCACCACTCCTTCCGCTGTCTTCATCATACGGAGCCTATAAGGTATAGGGGCCATCATAAGGTATTGGGTCTCGGGAACCCCTGCAGGAAAATGATTCATATATTAAGCTGATGCAATGTAGGTTATGCAAATAAATAAATACACATTTACCAAACATAAATGGAAATGGTACATAGGAATTCCGAACATTTCAACACCACATAATGAAAATCAATCCAACACGTGGGGTATATTTGACAGATCAAGTAATAACGTTTTTATTACGGGCACGAATGGTCCATAACGAATAGGAATAAGACAAATTACATACTATCGGAAAGACCTTTACATCGCCTGTGTTTCCCAGTCGTGCGTTTCCCTAACGAACAGTCCTCGGCATGGGTGCCGTCGATTTGGATACATCTCACAATAAAGCAGCTTCGCTTTGCGGTCTTTGCCATTGGCCCTTGCATATACAAAATGCATGTCGCGGAGCTTGGAGTTAAAGAATGCCGCGTCTTGCCCAAGGCCATCTCTACAACGCCGAAGAGATGGCTTTGGCGTCTGTCGTAGTGACGTTCGTCCAGATGAGCAAACTTAGCTGACTGATGTAACTCGTGATCAAATATCCCCATAACCAAAGTCAAAGGGAGTGAGATCAGGCGAACGGGCTAGTTAACTCTTGAGCTAGAAATGCTGGACTCATTATTCTGTCTTCTGTGAAATGCTGCCGTAAGACTTCCTGTACACCCAATGCAATGTGGGAGGGTGGTCCTACCTGCATAAATATGATGGATCCGAGGCATCCACGCTGTTGAAGCTGTGGAGTAACACAATCAAGCAGCATTCGTTGATACCTCATAGCATTGACGGAGGAAGTCAAGGGTCTGTTTGGTGTTATTTCTTCAAAAAATGAAGAAAGAAGCAGTAAAGCTAAATCACACTCTGACTTTCAATGAGTGCAAAGGAATCTGCTGAGACACATGAGGATTTTCCAACATCCAAATATTGCCCGTGCACTGCTGGACGCGTGTGCATCATTTGGTTCCAGTGCAGCAGTTGCAACTGTTTCAAGTTATTGATTGATATTGGTTTGCATCCTGGTCTTGGCAGCACTTGTATCCCGTAATCCCGTATTTTCAAATCGGAAAATCAGTTTTCACAAATTTGTGAATGTTATTGGGCCTTTCTTTAAATTCTTCAACCTCCGGTATTTCCGAAGTGCGACAGAAGCAAAAAATTTTTGGTTTTTTTGGTAATAAAGTTTCACCAGCAAATTACGATCAAGTAAATTTAACATAGGGAAGGTTTAACACCAAACCACCACCGGGCAACAATAGCACATCAGTCGAACCTAACAAACCCTGTTCGATTTCATCTTTTTATATCCTTCAATGTATGACGACAGTTTACTTCAATCTGCATATTTCCGTGCTTCCAGCGCCATTTCTCCCCTGGTGGCGAAATTTTAAACTTATTATTTTTTTCTTTAGAAATCAAACCCCATGGTCTAAATAGTGTTCACACCAAATTTGGTGGAGTTTGGCCCAGTAGGGTTTTTGGTAATTGGGCTCGAAACACCACCTCTTTAATTATGGCCATCTGGCATATATATATAAAAGATTTTTTTTTTCTGCCCATTGTTACTCCTCCGAAACCATAAGATACAGAAATACAATAAAGCATCAAATGTTAGATATAACACTGAGGATGACTACATTTTAATTTTCATCGACATGGGTTATACAGTTACACGGAAGTCACGGACCGTTCATTTTAAATCACCAAAATGAAAGATAATTTGTTTCTCTCCTTGAGATAAACTTTTTACAGGTAGTCCGGTCGCTATCAAAGGTCGCAAACGGTATGATGGTTCTCCTGACGTCATAACCATATGCTTCACTTCATCTTGCTGAAGTTGAAGTTGGCGCCTCCGCTTCTAGATGGTGCAGCATATCCGATCACATGATAATCTTCAGCCTATTGGCCCATTCCAAATAATTCGCTTATTTAATCAGGCACCTTCAGATCAGTTACTTGAAGATCAGCGTGATCTCATCGAAACATGCCGAATTTTAATGTGTTAATTGTTTTTTATCACATCATATGTGTGTTGGCTTTTTATCTACAGTCTGATCGTTCTTTAGAGATTAACTAATCAGTAGTTAGGAGAGATTCTCATCCATTAAAACAAGGAAGTTTGTAAACTAAGTGCAGTAGGAACCCGTATCCTCAGACGTGAAAACACCGAATGCTACATAGAGGGTGTTTCCGAACCTAAGTTGCAGAAGAATGTTTCGGGTTTGTAACGAATTCCTCTAATAATTAATAAAATAAAAAAAAAAAAAACTAGACTAGATTCAGTCGTTCAAGACATAACAGGGGATAAGAGAATCGAGGACTCCATTTGAAGCTGTTTAATCGGTAACAACATAGGTTCATGAAAGAGTAAACTTCTCAATAGGTTTGCGGGGGCGAAGCTACTAGGCCCAGGAAACTGCAACCCCATCCCTCCTTAGTAAATAAATTAAAAGAATCACACATACACTGACAAAAGATTATATTTTATTTATTCACATGAAATTTGCTTAATTCAACATAGCAAAGATAAAAAAAAGAACACACTTATAATAAGTAGCAAAATACAATATCAAATTTTAATATGTTCAATGTAAAGTAAAATGAATCGTTTCAAGCATCGCTCGCTGATAAGAGTATATTCCACACTTAAACAAAATTTACGAAGGCTAAAATATCTTTTACACAAGGTCTTCTAACAGGACATAAATATTAGAAGTACTTAAAAAGTTGCTTAAGCAACGTCAAAGAAATTAACGAATGAAACTTAAGTGATATGATTCATGCAGGGGGTTTTACTTGGCAGGCGGCCAACTAAATAAAACGTTAAGTAATAAATTGATATAATAGAATAATAGTTTTAAAATCAAGATAGATAGATCAAATGACAAGAAAATAATATCATAAAGGTTCATACAAAATTAGTTCTTCAACTTTTCATTCTATAAGTTTAGATTACACACACACAAATTCAAATTAGTTTTAATTTCATGGAGGTATCTTCAATGTCCTATTCGTTGTAGAACTTGCCGATAATAAAGCTTGGTGAAAGTTAAAATCGGCAACTTATAAAGAAAATAAGTTTACTTACAGTTTATCTATATGTTCGGAGATCTGATTGTCCCGCGGGAAGAGAAAACATTGAAACATGGGGAATTCAGTGTTGAGATGCCTCTTTGCAAAGATCAACTCCGTTCAAACTGCACTGAATGTTCTGTTCGGATCAACACAGCTAGTCACACCGTTCACACTTGACTAGTTCTACATTTTCACTTTTTCTAACAAAACACAGATTTTCCACTAGTAGATCAAGTATTCTGAATCTTTCATATTATTCCAAATAATAATATTAAATATACGCTTGGCACAAATACCCAAAGTCCGACATTGTTCTTGAGTCACTAGGCGCACTCTTCTAATATTAGACTCAAGTATCAAGGGTCTGAACTAACGATCGCGTCAAATGGAGATGAGCATATGCAGTAAGAAAATGATGACGATCGGAGAACATCGAAAGAAAAGCATCAGTGTAGGTAATGTCTTTTCTGACTAACCACCAATCGTCCTCTCGGTTCATCATCCAAGTAAATACAGTAAAACCCCGATTATCCGAGTTTCCGCTTTAACTGGGCTATGAAATATTTCTAGGATTTTTTTTTTTGGTTCTACATTTTCCATTTTTAAAACTACCGAAAAAAATTCTGAACTTGCTCTCACAAACACTCAGGATAAACGCCGACGAACAGCAACACATTACAGATGAAATGATCGTCAATAAGGAAAATGAATCTAGCGATGATGATGAAGACAGTGACGATTAAAATCGACATATGAAAATCTCCCATACAGATGGATTAAAAGCTATCGAAAGTGCTATTGAATATATACAACAACAACAAGAAGAAGCGACACCAGCAATCCTGTTATCCTTAAAAAAATTGCGAAACATTGCTGCAAGAAAAGCCAAAATAACGTAAAACAAAAAACAATTGAGGACTTTTTTAAGTAAAAGAACTCTTTTAATTATCGTAACAATACGAATTGCATGTGTTGTATCTGTATAACTTTGGTATTTGTTAAAATATACATTTAAACCTAGACGATTTATTTTATTTACAATTTTCGCTTTAACCGAGTTTTTCGATTATCCGAGTTAGTCTTGGTCACATTAACTCGGATTATACTGTACTGAATCCCACAATCGGGATTCTACTGTAGTCTCTTTGTGCTGTATTTGTAGGTGACCTAACATATGGGTGTCTAAGCCAATCCGAGACCCTTCCCGAAAACAACACACGAAACTGTTACTGATGTCATGCTTACAACCAACGCGAAAAGACACTCGCCTACAAACAAAAATGGCGACTTATGTATTGAAAAAAGATAAGATTTCGAAGTCTTTTTCGACTATAACTGTGGAACAATCACTTTTCGTCAATGAGATGTCGCCTGAGATCAATCAGCTAACATTCGTATTTCCAAACATTTCAGATTAAAGAGTAAGCAGAATAAATACAAAGGTATTCAATGTTTTTTTTTCTTCAAATGGTAAATGGCGAGCATACAGTAAGATAAGTCTTAATTATAAAAGAATGTATATAATGTTTGTGCGGAATACATAAATACATATACATATTTGTCTCAAATCTGGTTTAAACACCTAAGGAAGTAAAACTAGTGAAAACGGATAAAACATGTCACGGCAAAAAAATATAAGCAAACAAAATAAATCGTGACAAATGGTAGATAGAGGATATGAAAACAAACAGTTTTCTGTAAGTACTGTGTTTCCGGACTTGTAGTAATGTGGTGCTACAGTCGTTTTAGTGTTGTGGCTGGTAGACAATCATTCATGGAAGGACCGTTGCCTATTTGGAATGTTGTGCATTAGAGAAGATGTTCAAAGGGACGCCCTTTCTGTTCTACACAATAGTGGCATCGGCGCCGCACTCGTTCAAAAAGGCCAGGTATATATAGTACGGATGGTGTTGCAATTCATTCATTCATTCATTCATCGTTGACGCAGTTCATTGACTGTATCGACAGGTGAGGCGTACACGAGGCTCTTTACATGGCCACAACAGAAGCAGTCAATCGGATTAAGATCCGGCGGACGTAGAGGCCTGAAACGGGATCTCTACAAAATGTCTGAAGTGCCCTATCCTCTGTCTATCTATCTACCATATTCTTCTGTAGCACAAGTTCGATATAATGTGACATTCATGTAGCATACATAATACGGTCAAGTTTCATTGATAAATTACGCACAGTGATCCGTGAAATAAAGCAATAATATTTTATTTTTTTCGAACTCATTCATCTCCAGAATATTCACTTTGTCAATGGAAAGGACTTCTCTTAGCCTTAGAAACACTAACAGTTTCACTATTCCTCAAGTATAAAAAAGGCCGGTTTCAACAACTGTTAAGTATTTT
>JAFIDM010006943.1:208027-219532 GCA_023159025.1 Thereuonema tuberculata
TAAAAAAGGCCGGTTTCAACAACTGTTAAGTATTTTTATTTCTTTTCTTAATTTTTAGATGACTCTCTATTTTGAATTTTTATTGTGTGTGCTAAAGTTTTTAAAGTTTAAAACGATGTAATAAATCTAATATGGATAAACAGATTAGGATGAACCTCGAGGGTGTGACTGCGCAGTTTACATTCTCAGAATCACTACAGATAAGAATTTTCGAAAACTTTTTTCAAATGCAGATTTTAAAGCTATGAAAACGACTTAAGGCTTCTTCAGGTGACAGAATGAGGATTCTTTCTCTTCCTCAAATTTTCGTTTGGATTACAAAATGAACAACCTTATTAGCAATAAATAAATATCATACATAACGCACATCATCTAATGGTTTCAATTATTGAATTATCAATGATACGGAAACTTTTTTTTTCACGAATAAAATAACTCCTTTTAAGAACTTATTAATTAATGAGTACTATTCATTCTGTTACGTGAAAGAAATTGGGTTTAAACAAAAGTTTTCATAACATTGATAATTCAATAATTGAAACCATTAGATGATTTATATTATGTATTATATAAGATATATATTGTTAATAAGTTTGTTTGATAAGATATATATAGTTTATTTAATAATTGCCTTTATCTTTCTTTACCCTGAATATATTTTTGCCCTTGATATATTCAGGCCAAAAAAAAATGAAGGCGATTATCATGACGAAATGAATAGTAATCATTTTGAAAATTGGTTCAAATGTCAGCTTCTTACCAACAATGTCATTACTATGCTCCGTACCACTCAGTTAAACTACCGACCACTTCATGGAAGAAATCAGACATGGATTGCAATGAGCGGCCACAACGAAAGGCTGAATTACTGCAGACTGTAAATTTAGTTAAACATCAATATAATGGATTCAGGATCCAAAGAATGGGATTTAGCATCCATAGAAGGTCACACAGTACTCAGACTACCTCCTTATCATTGCGAACTTGTGAAGTCAGTTGAAAGGATATGTAGCTGAAGTTTCAAGTTGAACGAAATAGAAACATTTGCCCAAACAGCTGCCACAAAAAATTCAGCGCAACATTGGGCAAATTATGTTACAAACGTTAAGAAAGTGGAAGAAAAACTTCGGAAGATTGAAAGGCTCTTCGATAAGCTGTGGAAAAACCTTATCATAAAATTTGAATAATAACTCCAGCACTTCTGATTCGGATGAAGAACTGAGAGGCATTGAAATGCTGCAATAGTGAAGATATGATTTTTAATTTAAAAAAAAAAGACCCTTTTTAGGGCTAACAAATAATAAGAAAGACCAGTTTTCAAACATTCGTTTGCATTCATACGTAAAAAATATATAAAAGCAAAGAACAATTAAAAAGAAAACAAAAAATTGAACTAACAATTTCTTTTACAATTTTTTTATTTTTTTTTATTAAATTGATACAGAATAAAATAAAGCTTATTTTCTTATTATTTATTTTTAAAGAGACCATCTCTAAGGAAATAAAAAATTCAGTATTTAAAACAATATTTTTTAATGTCTGTGAAGTTAATTTTCTGCAGTTCATTACCGTTAAATTTATAATAAAAATTATCATAAATAAGTTTTAAAACAATTATTTTCATTCTTATTAAACTAAAAAAAGTTGGTATTCCATTGAACATGAATTTGAATATCAAGTCCGGTTAAATATTTATAATGCTATGATTTAGCATTGAAATTAAAAAACTATTACAGATCCCAAATGAAAGAAACCATTAAAGGATAAACCTCAGCTATTTAAAAACTGTTAAGGCAAGATCTGTTTAAATTATGGTGGATTTTCTTCTCTTTATAGGTGGCTTACGACTATTCAATTATTATTTTACTTCAAAATTAGGTTCGGGGTTTTTTTTTTTTTCCCCCTCTCTTTGTAAATTGTTTTTCTTCCTATTGATATTTTTGTTGCCGATCACATTAAAAAGATCTTTTACTTTTCAGTAATTGCTTATATTTCCATCACTTTCTAATATTAACTTATGACCTAAAAGTAGCTGTGCTTTTTAGAAAAGCCTTTGGAAAATCTTATTTCATTTATTTTTGAAAGATAATTGTTAAGTTACTTTAGATAACAATGATATTTAAAAGAAACACAACGGGAAAAGTAGCTCATTCAAAGTAAAGCAATTTTAAAAAGATGTAAAAATTAGTGTAAAAAGAAACATTTTCTTTCCCCTATCTTATGAGTCTTTTGTTCTATAGAACGTTTCGTCTATCTTTACATTTACTATTTTTTTTCTAATCCAATTCAAAGCTTTTTGTTTCATGAAATAATCTTGTGTCTAATTTTTGTTTTCTCTCTACTTTAATTTTTCATGCTTTATAATAAACCACAGAATGTGACGTGGAGTTTTGCTAAACATAAGAGCAACGAAGAATTCCGTCCCTGCCTTGTTTAGATTTTTCCCTCAAGACTCCATTTTATTAATAAATTCCTCGGACCGAAGAAGGAAGGCACAGAACAAGTGGAATTTGTTTCTACTAAAAAACTACAGAATGATAACAACCAGACACACGAATATAAGAGAGATGCTCAAATTGGATCTGGACCTTTTTTTTTATTTTTGTCATTGTATGGATGATAAAAATTCCACAACAAGTAAAGATAGCATAGAAAATTTTATTTCACTGGAACAAAAGACAAATTTTAAGTTTCTTTATAGGAAGTGGTTTTAAGTACAATGTAGGGAATCCAGAAGTTATAAACAGATGGAACAACATTGAAGAGCAACAAAATTCCTATCACATGTAAAACAAAACAAACAAAAATAAAAATCTTACAGGAAGATTTTTCTAAACTGGAACAATTTTAAAAGGAATAATATTTCGATAAGTGATTATAATTTTATTCTTAATTGTATAATTAAGAAACAAAGTCCATTTCAAACCCTTTGAATATTTCCAACCACCAAAAAGATGTAGTGATATTGGTGATATTAAGATTGCGAATTGCAATTATGAACTAACTCTTATTCCTCATTGATACATACAAGGAAGTGATAGATTGGAATGCATATGAATTATTTAAGTCAATATTATCGCCTGTGTTCGTATTGTTAATTGTTGTCTAAATAATGATCAACAATATAAATTGCTCAAGAAAGACTCACGATGAAGTAGAGTATTGATACTAACAAAATGATACTGTTGCTGGTTGTCAAGAAGTGGTCTTTTTATTGTTATGAGACGAAGACGGTTGCTTAGCGACGTTGTTTTGTGGATAGAAGGATGGCTGGAGATAAGCATCGGATTACCATTTAAAACTAGGGATAGTGTACACTTAATAGTAACATGGATCGTATTATTAGTTATAGGTTATTCGAATGTTACTCGCAAATACAATTCGGAATGTTTAACCTAGTTAAAAGGAACTAAAATATTCTTTGAGTTTTGTTTTTCTATCTGTTAGGAAAGCGGAAGGGATTGTGCTTCTATTCAACGATGGATCCAATACCGAACGCCGTACGCCATGTTGGAAAATCACGTAGACGTTGCTAATAAGAATAGCAATGAGCATTATCAAGGATTCTCGATAAAGGAAAGCCTCTTCAAGTAAATGATAAGAAGAAATGAAGTTGCTTTTCTTTAACATTTTACAGAAACATATACCACATGGAGGACACACACACAGTATTTCACAGATACATTATTGTAACATGTTATTCATAGTGAAGATTTAAAGTACATGAACTTACAATTAAGGAACGTTTAACGCATAAAGCGAAAGATAGTGTCAGTGAACTTTGAACTCTGTTTTATATATATTTCAAGAGTTAGCTAAAAGTGAACTATTAGAAATTACATTCAATACAAAGAACAGTGAATATTATTTATTGTACATGATCAAATGTTTCATAATTAAGACATGTGCGAAGCCATTGAAAGAATGCAATGTCTTTATTGTCTTTAGTGATGTTTCTTGTCTATGGATGGTACATGCCCGACGGAGAGGGGCAACTTCCAGCGTTTATTTGGCCAAGACCTACAGGGCCAACTCTGGGCTTCCAGGCATGGGAATTTATGGGCTGGTAAAATGGCCGCATACATCGATGGTACGTATTCAAGTGCAGGCTTGCATTACAGCACAGGTTTGCTACAAGACGGTTGTATCGGTTGATACTAGTACGGGTTCAGCTCATGGTGATTTAAAAAAACAAACAAAATTATCATTCTTTGAAAGTAAGAGTATTATAACCACATTTTTGCTTTATTTCTGGCATTTACCTGTGGAGTCAAAATGAAAGAATGTAAAATGTGTATTCAAATTACACAATAATAAATAATACACAATAATAATAGACTGGCATAAGCCCTTTCAGGACAAAGATTACTGATATTTGCTTAAATTCCTTTGAATCAAACTTCGCAGTTTGGTCTTTCGAAGAGGAATTCATTCAAATGGCAATGTCTATTTTTCATTAAGTTTTAAGATAGAAGTTTTGATTACTTGTGATAATTAAACGCCTCGGCCATTTCTGGTTCCTAGTTCTTGCCAACAGATTACTCACATTTTAATCCGAGTGCAAAAACTACTCAGGACGTGTAGTTTATAATAATCACAGATGAATTTCCACTCAAGCTCCGTTGTTGTAGAACTTAGATGTTCTAATCCTTTATTTTCTTCCTTGCGGATCAAGAGATACTACACTGCACCAAAGTGTAATACCTTAAGTATGTTAATGTAGAAACAAAAGTGGAGTTACACATTCCTAATAACAATTACTAGTATATATATATATATAATAAATACAGTTATTTTTATGAGTGAAAACGTTTCCTTGACTCTGAACGAAACTTGAACGAAGAATGACTTTAGTTTTCATCTGATAATGTTGGGGTGAAAACTTTAAATCGGTTAAAAATTCAGTTGTTTTGCTGCAGTTTATAGAAAAACAGAAATGGACCTGTTTCATGTGACAGGGGTTTATCCTTGACCTATAAAATGGCTTATATAGTTGCTTTAAAAAAAGCTTCTTACTAAATGTTGCAAGTATTAATAAATCAGATTCGGAAGATCTTAATTTAGTGCTTTCCTATCGGCATAAAAACGAATTCATATTTTTCCACCTACATGAGATGGGAGAATAAATAAATAAGTTAGATTGGGAAAAGATGACGTTGGTTTTATTTATTTATTTATTTTTTTTTTGATGACCAAATATAGAAAACCAATACTTTTTTTTATGACAACATTAATAAAGTACATAGTATTTAGTATCAAAATAATGTATTACTTTAACTTTAAAAATCAAAGGAAGTTAATAAAATGCTAATATAAAAATCCCGACATTAGTGCATCTTACCCCAACCTCGGGGATAAGAATGGCTGATGGGAATTAACTGTTGTAAAACAGACATTCGACTTAAAATAATAAATAAAATTCTGTATTTTTCAGGTAAATTTTTTCAAGTCTCTATCACTTTTATTTTTATCTTCCCATTTAAATTTCTATACAGCAATAATTTCTGGAAATGTTAAGATTTGCAGTTCTTATCTTACTACATCCATCTTACGTTTTCCAATGGCGGGAATCGGAGACAGATTTAAAGAGCGGGAACATGTATCTTAGCCTAATGAAAAAAATCATGGTATCTTACCCTAACTATTTGGGCAAGATGCAATTTACAAGATCAGGTAGGACCTGAGGACGGCTGCTTATTCGTGGTCCTTACTTTCTAGAATTACTTGAATTATTTGATTGTTGGTACTATTAAGGCCCTTACAGCAGCAACCATTTGTAAAGTAAACAACACTTCCTAGTTCAACACGAATGAAACAAATTAAAGCTGTTTATCTGCACCAAAATTGAACAATAATCGCATGTTATGTGCACCACACTTGACTTTTGTTATGTGACACGGTATATTGTCCAATATGGCTTCTAACCCCAACCTATCTTAATATTCAAAAAAGAAAAAAAAATATACAAGGGAATAAAAATGCATAACAAAAAATCACCGAGCTGCTTTTGGTAATTTTGACATCAGGAATCCGGTGTCAAATTATCTTTAAATTATGTTTAAGTTAACATAAAAATGACCCTTCATGTAAAAAACATCAAGAAATAAATTAAAAATTAAAAAGGACAATTAGCTGCTAGTCAGCTGCTAGCTTATGAAGGATTAAAGCCCATTGCACATGGATCCGAAAATGGGTCGGTCAGATCCATGGGCTTAAAGGGAGCGCGTCAGACCAAAATTATCATATTGAAATGAAAAAAGGTAAGGTGAATGAGGGTGTTTTGGAACAAAATTTACGTATAGGGTGATTCAGTCGAAAATTTAAATATTCAAAACACCCTCATCCACCTTACCTTCTTTCATTTCAATTTTGGTAATTTGGTCTCAAACGCTCCCCTTCAGCCCACAGCACATGGATTAGACCGACCGATTTTCGGATCCATGTGAAACGCCCTTAACCCTGAAACGGGTTTGTCTTAAATTCCCGACCAAAATTACCAAATCAAAAATAAGTCGTGCGTTTTTATTCCCTTGTATAATTATTTCACGCACGTTAAAATTTCCTTAAGAAATAAATAAACAAAAGAAAAGCTTAATTACGTACAATAACAGATTTTATTATTCATGGACTAAAGCCCATTGCACATGGATCCGAAAATCGGTCGGTCGGATTCATGTTCAATGGGCTCAAGGGGAGCGTCTGAGACCAAAACCATCACACTGAAATGAAAAAAGGTAAGGTGAAAAGGGTGTTTTGGAACACAATTTAAAAGTAGGGTGATTCAATCCAAAATTCAAAACACCCTCATTCACCTTACCTTTTTTCATTTCAGTGTGATGGTTTTGGTCTCAGGTGATCCCCTTGAGCTCATTGCACATGGATCCAACCGACTGATTTTCGTATCCATGTGCAATGGGCTTAACTTTTACATGTAAATAAATTAAAAGTAGTTGCTACAACAGTTATAATTTCTTGATGTTTAATTATTGGGGCTTATCGAAAGAAAGTTCGTAATATTATATTTTTTTGTGCAGTTTTGTATTTTCTTCACTATATCACACGCCTACACGTTAAAGTGAATTATTTATTTACATGTTTTTTGATCGATTCTTTTTTTTTTTTACTCTAAATTCTCATGAAGTTTAATGAAGTACCCATCATAATACACCAATATAATTAACTTCTCTCTAGTTAAAGAAATATCTAATGTACATTTTTTTTTAAATATTAAACAAGTAAAAATTATCAAACTTATTAGCAAATTTTTATATATAAAAATAAATTACAAAATTCGCGAAGTCACAAGTAATTATTTATGTCTATTCTTTACAAATTTGACGGCCTTTTATTTCAATATCCGGTTACAGATATGGCTTAGAATGGTCTTTTGTACAAATGATAAAAATATCTTGGGCATCAGCCTTAAGACCTTCCGTGTCGGTCACATTTGGAAGCAGCAGGAAATTCGCATCCGTGGGATACAACTCAGATTCTTAGCAGTGCGGGATTCGCTAACTCTTTGCAACTGCAGTGTCGCGATATTTAATAGATAAAAAAATGCAGAGATTTGATGAAGGATACACTGTTGGAAACTTTGATGAAGACAAACTTTATTTTTTTCTGTACTTTAGATTAAGTGTGTCTTCACTGGACGAAAAGAAAAAGTTAATTTGGTGTAAGAAGACAAAAAAAAATTTCCTTTTTTTTTCCAATATTTGTTTTTCCTAGAATAGAACCGGATGTATTCATTAAACGTTAACTTCTGTTCAGTTTTTTCGTTATTTTTAGCTTTAGGAAATATTTAAGTATTATTTAGGAAATATTCCATAAAAAACGAATTAAGAATCAAAAAGGAACTAAATGTCAAATACAAATTTCAACTCAATGGAAAACCAAAACATTTTGAAATTTTTGTCGTCAAAACTGTAACTACTATTAAAAGCGTATTCTCATTAATTAGCTCTATTTATAATTTAAAGGAAAGAAAAGTTTAAAATTTTCAAAATATTTAGTGTGTATGTTTGGGTGCGTGAATATCATCATCATCATCAACCATTTTCAATCCACTGCAGGATGAAGGTTTCCAAGTTTTTTCCAGTTCTTTCGGTCGAAAGTGTGGTTCAGATTAAAGGACATTCATTTACTGAACTGTGAGCAATTTTCCACTGGTAAAATCATAAAGTAATGCTTTCAAGGAAAGTCATCTTACAATGGAAACAATCAGGATGTGACCATTGCAAGTAACAATGACCGAGCAACTAGCAGAGACAATGATATCATGCGCCGGTTTGTTGACGCATGACTTCAGCAGAAGAGCTTAAGACATGAAAGAGAAAGGATGGAACATCAAAATGGCGAACGTCATATGATGTACAAATCTCTAATAGGATTACAGGGATAAGTCGAATCGAATGCATATATCTAGTGGACACAATAATACTATGATTAATGATAAAATGGTTTCGAATAAATATTAATCATATTGTATACTTTATTTCAGTGAAATAGTAAAGGTTCTATGCGATTCGACAAATAGGGATTCGAACGACGCCATGTTGACGAACATTATATGATGCTCCAAAGATTACTCAAAGTACAGGGATTCAATGTATGTTTCGATAAGTGAAGTTTTAGAAACATCTATTTGAAGAAAACAGGTAAGTGCTGATTTATATAACGTAACACAGGACACTTTATTCCCTACACAAACAACGAAGTTACCGTTAATGTCAATTAGAAGATTTAGAAAGACAACGATAACAAGTAATGAAAAGACAAGTTGTTAGTTCAGTGTTTAATGACTCTCGCGATCCAAGTGAATAACTTAATGTTTACATTGTGCATCAATACGCATAAGGTGATGTCAGAAAGCCATTATTTAAAGGAACTGTAATTAAAGGAAACGAACTGATAATATACAATCTAATTTGAAAACAAAGTAAACCAATCTCTAGGAAGAGAGATATTTGTAATCAGCAGATACTATTTATTTTTATAGAATTAAAAACAAGATTAATTCTAATTATTTGCTTGCATTCATTAATCTACTGTTATTCTTTTATCAACTGTGCTTCAATATTTAGGGTAGGAATATAAATAATAAAAAAAAATATACATCCACCCACACGAATGGTTATGGGTCCAGTTTCGCTCTCGACTGCGCAGATAGAAGAAGTCGCAACACTAAAGATTAATCGCTAGATTGTTATATTTAAATACAGAAAGAATGGCAAGTTATATTCTGAAATTTAGCGGCACCAATTATGCAAGTTGGAAAATGCATATTCGCACCCAATTGCAAAAAGATGGTCTTTGGGACGTGGCGAATACTCCACTAAAAGAATTAAAGGAGATGGATGATAAGGCTATTAAGTATAAACTTTTAAATAAGGCCCAAAAAGCGGTCGGCATAATTCGTGAGTCTATTGAGAAAAAGTATCGCATGCTACTGCATGAAATTTGTGACCCACACAAACTATTAAGTGAGATCGATGCAAAGTTTAATATTATCGATCATCTCAAAGTGACTGACCTCAAAAGAGACCTATTTACTATGAGTAAAATGAAAGATGATGAGAATTTGCCTGACACCATACTGAAAATAAAGCTCCTAGTAGGAGAAAACACAGCAAAAGGAGGTGTCATGCCTGATCATGAAGTGAGTTGGCTAATATTGTCTGGTTTGCCGAGCAATTATGTGGCTTGTGCGCAGAACATCATGACGATGCAGAAACCCAATAATTACAACTCAGAAATGGTGATTGATTGCATTCTGCAAGAGTACAAATGCAGACAAAGTAACATTAAGTTAGACGATGCTGTTGATGATAACAGAAGTTACAAAAGGTCAGACGTTGCTGTAAGTGATAGCAAAAGTTACAAAACTGTAGTTGATCCTAAGCACAAGAAAACTCCTGATCGAGATAAGGATTCAAGACAATGTTACAATTGTGGTAAGATTGGCCACATCGCCAGATTCTGTCATAAAAAGCCAAGACGCAACAATAAGAAGACAGAAGATGACGCAGCTAAAGACGATAAAAAGAAGAACTTCTCTAGTATTATTACCATGTACGAAGGTGAAGTCGAACCGAAGAAAAAGTCATCGTGGTATCTAGACATATGTTATGACAAAGACTCTTTTAGCTATTAACAGGAATTCCGCAACGTTACGCAAGTATACGGAGCTTCTGAAGAACCTATTCAATCTTTTGGAGCCGGCATAGTTCCATTGAAAATGAAGACGTCACAAAATAAACATCTAGTAGTTAGACTAACCAATACGTACTTTGTACCCAAACTAGCAGTTAACTTAATATCCGCTGGAGAACTTGATAGTCACGGATGTAAACAATACATTAGTAAGGATACATATATTGTTAAGGATCCAAATAACAGAACCATTATTGTAGGTAGAAAAGTAAACAACTTGTATGAAGTGGATTGTACTCCCATAAAAGACCCAGTGAAGAGTTACTTCAATGAACAAGGACACGATAAATATCATCTATGGCATGCTAGACTCGGCCACATATCTTCTACAAAGATGAAAATAATTCAATCCAGAAATTTACTTAAAGGAGTGGAAAACATCAAGATTCCCATGGACAAGAAAGATACATTCTGCGAAGGTTGTCAACGCGGTAAAATGCCTAATATCAGCCATAGGAGATCATCTAAGCCGTTAGAGTTCATTTACACTGACCTATGCGGGCCGATGCAGTCACACAACGGAAAGAAAGCGTAATTATTGACGTTTATCGACGATTACACCAGACGAAGCTTCATTGATATAATTGAAAGTAAGGATGCTGTAGTGGATCATATCAAGACATTTATAGCCTATTCGGAACGATCTAGTGGAAATCAGATTAAGCACATACTATCTGACCAGGGTAAAGAATACATCAACAAAGACGTTATGAATCTTTTAAAGGATAAAGGAATTAAATTCCAACATTCGTCGGTATGCCAACCACAACAAAACGGTATTGCCGAAAGATTTAATAGATCCATAGTAGAGATAGCAAGAACTATTCTCATAGATGCCAAACTGCGCGTGACATACTGGACTTACGTCGTAAGATGCGCGAATTACAACTTAAATCGTATGCCACATCAAAGCATCAATTTCGAAATCCCTTTAACTCAGTGGTACAACAATCAAGTGCCCCCAAGTATTAAACATTTGAGAAGATTTGGCAGTGCTGCTTACCAAAAGTTACCAAAGGTGCAAGTCAGAAACAAATTCGAGTCAAAGGTTCATAAAGGTATATTTCTAGGTTACTCCCACTCAACTAGGGGATACATAATCTACGACACAGAAGATAAGAAAATAACTGAAACAAGAAATATATACATAAACGAGAACAAACGTGGAAGTGAGTTCCTTGAAACAAACCGAAGCACAGCAAGCCACGAGTATGACCTTAGACCCATCACTCGAGCGAGCAAAGAAATACCAGTTCTTCCGAAGACGATAATGTACATGACGAAACCCTTAGA
>JAFIDM010006943.1:229532-244486 GCA_023159025.1 Thereuonema tuberculata
AGTTTAGGTTATAAATCACATAAAAACAAGAAATGGATTAGAACTTGGAACGAAGATCTCCAGGAAAAGATTTGGAAAAAACAGCAAGCTTTTAAAATTTATCTACAAAATAAAAACACAAACAATTATATAGAATATAAAAAATTACGAGCGGAAGTTAGGAAACTATCAAGGAAAACACGCAGAGAAGATTAGGATAAATTTGTTAAATCTTTAGAACATGACATCACAGGACCCCAAAGAATAGGCTTCAAAATTTTCAGACAACTACAATGTACAGAAAATGATAAATTAAGAATGAATTTAATACCAGAAGAAGAATGGAAATAAACATTACAAGTCCCTCTGGAATGAAGAAAATCAAGTAGAAGTTGAGAATGATTTTCAGAAATTCAATAATACAACGGAAGGCTCAGATGGAATAACAATGGATGAATTGGAAAATGTCTTAAAAAACTCAAAGAACAGGAAAAGTCCGGGATCAGATGGGATATATATCGAATTATTTAAGTATGGAGATGGAAAATTAAAAGAAAAATTACTCAATCTTTTTAATGAGATCTGGAAAAAACAACAAATACCAACGGAATGGGAAACTGGAATAGTAATAAGTATACATAAAAAAGGACCAAAGAATAATTGTCAAAATTATAGAGGAATAACATTATTACAGACAGCATACAAATTATTTACGAACATTATAAAAAATAAATTAACCCAACTTACAGATATTTATTTAGAAGAAGAACAATGTGGATTTAGAAAAGGAAGAGGATGTACAGATGCTAGTTTCACATTACAACAACTACTTGAAAAAAGAAGAGAATTTAATTTGCCAACATACCTACTTTTCATTGATTACGAGAAAGCTTATGATAATCTAAACAGAAATTTACTGTGGAAAATTATGGAAGAAGATAAAATTCCGACGAAATTAATTGATGTAATTAGAAGTATATATAGAGAAACAAAAATTAATATAAAATTTATGAATGGAAAAATATCAGAGCCTCTAACTATAAATAAAGGAGTGAGACAAGGATGTGGACTCTCCCCAATACTTTTCAACATATATATAAATAGAATTCTAAAAGAATGGAAATCAATTTATAAAAATGGTATCCAGATCACAAAAAATAAAAAAATTGAAGACATTACTGTATGCTGACGACCAAGTTTTGATAGCAAATTCAGAAGATGAACTTCAAATTGGAGCAAATCATTTAAATACTATCTCAAAAAATTATAAAATGAAAATTTCGGAATTAAAAACAAAATCCATGGCAATGTGTGGAAAACAAATACAAAGAGTGAAAATTGTAATTAATGGAAAAATAATAGAACAAGTATTAGAGTTTAAATATTTAGGAAATATAATTTCATGTTATAACGATGAGGCAAACCTGATATCAAATATACAGACATACAACAGAATGAATGGAATAATTAGAAGAAGATTTGGAAAACAAATGACGAAAGAAACACTACTAAGATTACATAACATTACAGCCAAAGCAGCAATTAAATATGGGAGTGAAACCTGGATATTGAAACAAAGAAACAAACAAAGATTGGAAACTGCACAAATGAAATTTTTGAGATCTTTATTAGGATTTACACGTTTGGACAAAAAGAAAAGAATGATATTCGAACACAACTTAAAACTCCAAGTTTAATTCAAGAAATTCAAAATTACGAAAGTAATTGGCTTAACCATGTCGAAAGAATGTCCAACGATAAAATTCCAAATTTAATATTGAGCTATAAACCCAAAGTGAAAAGAGACAGAGGACGACCAAACACAAGATGGAAAGACCAAATTCATCTTCAGAGATAGGAACAGACAATCTAGTCTATACCTAAGAAGTTCAAGACAAGACAAGACATAAACAATATTTCTCGGGGAAATAAAGAAGTTCCAGAAAGAATTTAAATCTTATTTTCTATTAAAAGAAAAGATAATTTGTGTTTTTCTTTTATTTACTGCTTTATACTTCTAAAATCTATAAAAAAAAAAAAAAGCAGAAATTCCCGTATTTTGTAAATTGTAATATTTGTTCAAATAAGAATGCTTTTTGAATCGAGCTAAAACTCTGGGATGGCCGTTTCGAGCTTGTTGGGCTCTTCTCAGCCAGAGCTACTCAGCCGGTGCAAGACTCAAAAGGAGTACGAGGGGAAGAATTGGGAATTGTAAACAGTGACCCCTCAATGAATGAAAATAAAAAACAAGAACAAAATGTGGAATCCAATCCTTGGGCAGCACTCAGGTTACCACAAAAGGTATTAGACCACAAAAAAAAGGGAAAAAAAAAAAACAGAACAAAGCCTCTAAAGGGTAAAAGGAAAGAAATCAATTCAAATAAGGAGAAGAACTTTTTGAGCAGAGATTAGTTTCCTTTTACTCTTTAGAGGGTTTGTTATTTTTTTTGTTTTTTTTGTGGTCTAATATCTTTTGTGGTAGCCTCAGTGTTGCCCAAGGATTTGGATTCCACATTTTGTTCTTGTTTTTTATTTTCTTGTTTTTAGTCATTGAGGGATCACTGTTTACTTTGTTATATATTTAATATTTGTTATATTAAACAATCTTTCTTCCCATTGTGTTTCTTTGGCTGAAAATTGATTAAATTAGCTCAGTGTTTTTCAATCTTTTTGAATACGCGACCCCTTTTTAAGTAAAAAAATTCTGGCGACCCCCTCACGACCCACGTGAGAGCATGAAACCATCAAAGCTTAAGCGTCACCTCTCAACTAAACATTCCAAGGAAGCTGATAAACCGTTGGATTTCTTCGAACGAAAACTGAAAACCCTTAACCAGCAGCAAACTACTACGATGCAGGTAATAAAATATTATGTTGTTGATTATTCATTTGTTTTTTTACCCGACTACGCGAAAACCTTACACTCTACTATCCTCCTTTTGCGCTTAGTCACGTTTGGTCTGTCTGTACGTATGTATGTATAGCGTGTCTCAAAAAAAGGTACTAACACTTTGATGTACTAACTATCGAAGATAGACACCCCGTATGTATCCATGTTCACTTATGTCACCTGAGGTAGAGGTCAAACGCCTGAACCGATTTCAACAAATATCTTTGGATTCGCAGTAACAGTTCGAGTGTCATACGATAGGTGACATTAAAGAAAATTCCTTTTAAGTCACCTCCTCTACATATAAAACGGGAATGAATTTTTTTTTTTTTTTTTGAATAGGTCTTTTAATTAAAAATATTGGGGGTCTTCTTGAAGCATTTTTAATACGAGGATTCGTATACGAGTAATGTCGACTAAAAGTTTTGTCATAGTCGGCTATTTTTTTTAAATGAAATTAAAGCTTGTGTGATCTAACAATTTTTTTATCTAATTTTTAGGTATCCAGTGTCAACGACAAAGCATTATTAGCTAGCTACCGAGTCGCTAAAACTCGGAAGTCGCATACAGCTGCCCAGAATCTAATTTTACCAGCAGCCATGGGTATGGTGGAAATTATGTTAAGTAAGCAGGAGGCAGACAAGCTAAAAAGCATACCACTCTCTGCTAATACTATTAAACGAAGAATCGACGATATGGCCGGTGACATTCGAGAACAAATATCGAAAAGTTAAAGAAGAGCCCACATTTTGCTTTGCAGTTTGACGAATCTACTGATGTTACAGATTGTGCGCAATTTGTGGTATTTGTGCGCCTTGAAGCAGATGTAAGGATCACAGAAGACATTTTATTTTGCGAAGCACTTTCTGCAAACACTACTGGTCCGTGTCTGTATGACCTGTTTTCAGAAAGCACTCGCGACTACGAGATCGATTGGACAAAATGCATCGCCATCTGTAGCGATGGCACTAACGCTAGGACTGGCAATAAAAGCGAAATTAAATCAATAATGCCAAATGTTACATGGATACATTGCTTTCTTCATCGACAAGCTCTGGCATCCAAGGTTTTACCTTCTGATTTAAATGTGCTTAAAGACGGATCAAAGTTGTGAACTCTATTAAAGGTAAAGCTTTGTAAACTCGACTGTTTAGAATCATTTGTGAAGAGATGGGTTCACTCCATCAAAATCTCCTTTATCACACAGGTGGCTATCCAAAGGAAAAATATTGACACGAGTTCTAGAACTAAAAGCTGAATTGTTAATATATCTACAAGATGCTAAATCTGAATAGGCGAATTAGTTGTGTGACCCCGTTTGGTTATTAAAATTAGCATTTCACCATTGATCTTTTCAACCACCTAAATATTTCAAATAAAGAGCCTTCAAGGATAAGAAGAAAACATTCTAACGGCAAAGGATAAAATCAAGGGATTCCTCGCAAAACTCCGTTTGTGGTCAAGTCTTTACAAAAAATGATGTAAGAGTCTTTCCCTTGAGTTCAGAAGATCTCGAAGAAATTGCAATGGACCAATCATTGGGAGTTAGTTCTCACATTCCTTGCATGGTACAGAGCTTTCAAAATTTGGAAGAAAACTATTCAGTTATTTTCCAGAATTGAACTCTCAAGCTTATCATGGGCATAGATGGATAGTAAATCCTTTTTTAGATATGTCATTACAACTGGCTGATGCCAACGAAGATGAAAGAAAATTTTATAGATTTGGCTGCTGACGCTTGCTTAAAATGGAATTTAGTTCGCAAACGATTGACGTCTTCTGGATGAAGAGAAAAGAAGAATATCCAGAACTGGCAAGAGAAGCTTTGAAATTATAAGTTCCTTTCGCTACTTCCTACTTATGCGAACTAACTTTCTCTTCAATGGTTAACATAAAAACTAAGAAGAGAAATAGATTCCAATTGGAAAAGGATTTAATTATTTGTCAAACCAAGATTAGAAAATTTTATGCTCCACAAAGTTTATTAAAAACAGAGTAAGAGGTCAAAGATTGAAACAAATTAGTAAACATGTTCAATATAGGTATTTCGATGATGAAGACGAAATCAAATTTTCACAGTAGATAAGTGATGGCCGAATGAAGCTACAGACAATGCTACTTCCTCACCAAGAATTCATTGAATATACTATTCGGAAAATTTAATCTCTTATCCCTCATTCTTTTATAACAAAAGCTCAAAACTTACATGAAGCATAGGGAGGATAATTTAGCGTCAGAAGAAGTTTTAGTGCTTATGGACTTTGCAGAAAATTACAACTTTGTTCTGCAAAACGAAGTACAGTCTTATCACTGGAGCCACTTAAGCTGCTCAGTGCATCCAGTAGTGATTTATTCAAAAAATGAAGATAACACAACAAAAGAAACATCACTGTGTTTCAGAATTTCAGATGATTAAAACATGATGTAGCATTTCTTGATTCAGTACAAGAAAAAACTATTCAGTTTGTTAAGTTGAACTTTATATAAGTAGAAAAGGTTGAATACATTACTGATGGCTGCAGTGCACAGTATAAAAATTTGTGTTGCCATGAAACAGACTTTCAACTAAAAAGCAGTTGGTCATTTCACGCAACTAGTAACTGCAAAACTGTGTGTGACGGCATTGGGGGCACAGTTAAAAGGACTGTAACGAAGAAAAACCTTCAAAGCACTTAAGAAAGTGATCAGGTAGTAAATGTAGAACATAAGTACAATTTTTGTAAAAACCTGTTTTCAAAAAAAAAGGTTCTTCTTTTTAAGTGAACAAGATATTGAAATCAATAGGAAAACTCTTGAAAGTCGCTGTGAATCTGGCCAAACCTTTACAGGAACAAGAAGCTTTCACTTCTTTATACCTGCTACAAATGAAGAAATCACAGCAAAAACAGTAAGTTCAGACATTGATTTTTGTTTGAGGCATAACATTTTTAAAAATATTCGACCAACTGCAGAACCAAATCTCCACTCTTTTGTGGACTGTGTGTATGAGAGCCACTGGTGGATTGGAATGGTTCAACATTTTAATGAGGAATACGGTAACTATCATCCTATTAATAGGCAAAAGTTGTACGATCTTTGTAAATTTGTAAGCAGAGAAATAACCAATAACACTGCATCGTTGGAACACGTCAGACATGACGTCACGCCCATATTTAAAGATGGCGTCTCTACTATTTTATCCACTTCACCACGACGAATCGCAATTACATAATTACTATCAGCGTATTGAGATTTTCTTTCACACATAAATGAAGTTTACACTGAAATGCATGAAGTTCATGCGTGAAAATTTATCAGAGAGTTTTTAAAACCTCGGTTTTTATATAATTTCGGCTGTGGAATCACTCGCTCACTAATCAACAAGTAGGAGACAATGACGATGCACGATTATTGGTATTGGCTGTTGGACATTCGTTATTGTTACTGTTGAAACTTGGTAAATCAATTTTTTATTTTCTTTTACTTTAAAAAAATTTGGCTCACGGCGGAGTGCACCAAACTTCAGTTAACGTTGATGACTGGAGTTTGGACGGAGCTAAAATTAGTGGTGGGTGCCAGAAAAATTTTAGCCTTTGTTTTAAAATTGTGTGAAAGGAAACAAACATGTATAAAAAGAAATTTATCAAGTTTCTGAATAAATTTTCTTTTTATACATGTTTGTTTCCTTTCACACAATTTTAAAACAAAGGCTAAAATTTTTCTGGAGCAGCACCCTCCACTAATTTTAGCTCCGTCCAAACTGCAGTCATCGAAGTTAACTGAAGTTTAGTGCACTCCGCCATCAGTCATTCAAATTATATGTGGGCTATTACGGAAGTCATGGCTTTTAAAAAATGAGATAAGAAAATCTTTTTCAATCTTGTGTTTTTCAAAAATTTCAGGGTATTTCAAAAATGTGGCATTTGGTTTACTTCCGTTAATATTGCCTCAATTTCGAAGAGCCTATTCTTTTAGGGCAGCAGGTTGTTTCATAATGAGAAACCGCAACGCTGGCTACTATAAAAGTGGTAAATCAATTTTTTATTTTTTTTTATTTTAACATTATAATATTATTTTAACAAATAAGTCGATATTCAAATTACATATGGTCTGTTGTGGAAGTTATGGCTTCTAAAAAAATTAGCTTAGAACATATTTTTCAATCTTGTGTTTTTCAAAAATGTGGAATTTGTTTTACTTCCGTGAATATTTCACGGGTCGCAACTAGAAATGTATTATTTATGCATCGCAGCTCATCTCAAAATTTCTTCTTTCTCAAAAAGAAGACCATTGTACTGTTCCACCAGCTCATCTACTGTGCATCATACACCCTCCAGAAATAGCCAATTGGGCAGGTTATATACGATTGATTCCAACTCGAGGAAGGAAATAATCAAGAATCGGAACAACTTCAAAACTTCATTGAGAAAGACTTTCAATAACTTACTCTACTAAGAGACAAATTTGCAGGGTAAAAAATAGAAACTTTGTTAATTTATTTTTTCCTACCCTACAGGTTAAGTTCTATGGTTACATTATATGTTACAATATGTACTCGCTAATCTAGACCCAATTGCAGACAGATTTTCAAAAAAAAATTTTAAAAAATTGTTAAAAAATTTAATTTTGTAAAACTCTTTATTGAAACTATGCTCCATATTGTATTTTTCTTTTCAAAAGTAAAAAATTAAATTTCAACCATCTCAAACTTGTTTTACAGCTGATTTTGTTTAATCCAGACTTTCGGTGACTAGAAAAAATCTAGTCCTACTAATCATAGACTGGCATGACCATAGGCTTATTACGTTCACTTTTACCCCTACATTGTTCCATCTATAGGCTAAGTTAGACTTTTTAAAATCTTGTACTTTTTACTTTAAGGCCATAAAACCACATTTTAATCCCAACATTGGTGGGTGTAACAATTCCTAGCGTAAATGTTATTTGTTACTTTACATTGTTATAAAACTCTTAAAACTCAGTACCCCAACAATCTTAGTTCACCATTTGAAGATAATTTTATACTCTTTCCAGTGATGTATGGTTGTGTTAGGGTATCTGGAAAGAGATTTTAGCTATAAGTTCTTTTCTTTGTGCATGTCACAGTTTCGGAAAAATATACTTCTATATTTTTAGTATATGTTTTCACTTTGATGAAAGGTTTTAATTTCAATGTTGATAGTGGCATCCTATTCTGTATGACATTAAGAACAAATGAATCAAGTTTCAAACCTCTAACTTTATAAACTTTGATTTTATCCAGGAAAACGCAAATACATACAAGCTCGTTAGGTGTCCAAATTGTCCTCGGAAGTTCAAATCAACTAAAACTTTAAAAGGCTATAACTCTGAAACTAATTGTTAGAATTGGATAAAATTTTGTCTTTTTTCTTAACTTAGTGTATACATTGAACATTCAAATTTTCAAAGAAATCTGTGGCAAGTGGGTGTCAGCCCTGGATGACTTGGTATGTAAGGGTCCTTTTATTATTTTGTGATTCTTGCATGACAGAATACTATAAACTCTCAAAATATAATATTAAAATATATATAACTTTTTAGAAGCGAATTGACCACTTAGGATCACGCTACAACTTCATTTGTTCTTCCCTGTGCGAAGTTTTCTCTGTCTCCAATACTCCTTCATGCGCTCGCTGGCCTGCTTCCATTGATCTTCAGTCCAGGCTCTACCGGTCTTCATGACTCGTTCTGCGGCTTGAAACACTTCCAAATTTTTCACTATATTTCTAAATGTATTTCTGTCTAACATTTTGACCTCTGAGATATTTAATATTTCCATATCCTTCTTTAGTTCTTTAATCCATGCTGTAGTGATCTTCTTTCTCCAGAAGAATTCAAATATAGTGATACCTCGGTTTTCGTCGATAATCCGCCTGAAAATAATCGGCGAAATCCGAAACCGACGAAAACCGAGGCAATTATTTCCATATGAATAAATGTAAATCCAATTAATTCTTTCTAGACACTCCAAAATACATATCAAAAAAACATATTTTATAGAGAATAAATATAAATATAATAAATATACATTAATACTAAAACAATAAGAAATTAATATAAAATGAATATAAAAAACTAATGTAAAGAATAAATGAACATGTAAAACGGAATTTACATTTTTATACTTTTCTGAAGACTCTTCTTGGCGTATGGAAGACGGCAAGGAGGGGAGAGAGAGGTATATAATAATAATACAGATATTATTGTTTGGAAGGTATTAAGGCATTATCCGGGATCACTTGCCTTGTTGGTCTTTTCGCACTAGGATCAGCTTCAGAGTCAGTGGACACCTGTCGCACTAGAAAGCTGTAGAAAGAAATCTGTCTGTGCCGCCTCTTTAAGATTTGCCTAAAATGGAACAAGACATTATCATTAAACAAGTCGCAGACACGGCCCGCAACAGCTTTGTGTGGGTGACTTTTCTCCACAAACCCCTGTACCTTACTCCACATGGAGAAGATTTCCTTAATCTATGAAGAAGGCATATTCTCCCCTGTCTCTTCCTCCTCATCTTTAGCAACTTCTTTATCCGCCGTCTGTTGCATTTCTAGGTGAAGGTCTTGCAGCTCTTCAGTGATAAGTTCTTCACTGTGGTCATCCACCAACTCTTCCACATCCTCCATATTTACCTCCAAACCCATGGACTTCCCCAAATCAACAATTCACAGCACCACATGTGTAGGGTCGTCAGGGAAAGGCTCAAACCCATTCATCCTGGCCACAATTTCTTCCAGGCAGTGTTCATCGTCCCTGGATGTCACTCCCTGCCAAGCCTTATCCAAGAGGCTAATGCAGTTGAGAATGTTAAAATGATTTTTCCAGAACTCTCTTAAGGATAATTTAATATCGATGTCATCTGAAAGCACCTTTGAAACATTGCTTTTGTGTATATTTTCTTAAAATTTGCAATGATATTCTGGTCCATGGGCTGGATGAGTGGTGTGGTATTAGCGAGCAAGAACTTCACTGTGATAAAACTGAACTTCTCCAACAATGTGTCTTCCAAGCCTGGAGAATGTGCAGGAGCATTGTCCATTACCAGGAGGCACTTAAGGGGCAACTGACAATACTGGAGGTCGAGGCAAACCGACGAAAACCGAGAAAAATAAAAATCGAGGAAAACCGAAACCGACGATAACCGAAGTCAACGAAAACCGAGGTATTACTGTATCTGTTTAGTAAGTCTATTCTCATTCATTCTATACAAATGTCCGAGGAACGTCAGCCTTCTCTTCTTCATGGCCTCCGAGATTCTTTCCACCTTCTGGTAAACTTCTTTGTTATTCCTAAGTTTCCACCCACTTTCAGTCTGAACAGCACCCATAATTTTCCTGAGGATTCTTCTTTCCAAGACCTCTAGTTTCTCCAGCTTATAGTTCATGGCCAAACATTCACCAGCATATACGCATTCTGTTTTGATCACAGTGTTGTAGTGTGTTATTTTAGCATTCCAGGAAAAATACTTCTTATAGTAGATGTTTTTTGTCAACCCATATGCTCTCTCCATTTTTGAGATCCGGTCTGTCACAGCGGCTTTTTCTAATCCATTTTCCTGTATGGTCTCACCCAGATACTTGAACTTCTTGACCCTTTCGATCTTGTATGTTTGTCATGAATTTGGTCTTTTCTGTTGAAATCCTCAATCCTGTTTGTCTTGCAATTTTTTTCCCAAGAGATTAATTTGTATGATTGCGATCTCTGGACTTTCTGATAACATAGCAAAGTCATCTGCGAAAGCCAGGCAGTTGACCCTAATCCCTGTTGACTTTCTCCCTAGGCATATCGGAGTTATCCCTTGAAGTTCAAGCTCCGAGTTCCAAATTCTCACAATCTTTTCCAGGGACGCAGTTGAATAGGAGCGGGGATAGACCATCACCTTGCCTCACGCCTGTCTTGATTTCGAATGGTTGCGATAGATGCCCCAAGAATTTCACTCTCGAAGTTGTGCCTGTTAGGGTCTCTTTGATTATATTTGCCAATTTTCTTTTAATACCAAATTCCCTAATGATCAAATCCAAAGTCTCCCTGTCCACCGAGTCAAAGGCCTTTTTGAAGTCAACGAACGACACTACAATTTTCTTATCACTCAGCACTCTGTGGCGAATTGTAGACTTCAAGTTGAAGATCTGTTCGACACAGGAGTGACCTTTCCTAAACCCTTCTTGGTATTCCCTTAGTTGTTGGTCCAGAGTCGCCTCTATTCTATTCAGAAGCAGTTTTGAGAGGATTTTATAGGCGATCGGAAGGAGGGATTCTGGTTTTGACACTTATACTATATAAAATAAAAGCTGTGGTTGTAAACAGAAAAAAATAGTCTACAATTTGAAGTAATAGGTAGGCACTTAAACTGCTGGCTCTTTTACAAGAAATGAACTGTGATTAGCTTACCTTTATCTCATTTTTTGATTAGAAGCATTGTAATAGCTTCACATGCCGTGCTAGCGTGGCCGTGCGGTCTTGATGGCAGGTCTGCCGTTGCGGCCAGTGAGCCAGTTCCCGGGTTCGAATCCCGGTCGTGGCATGGATGTTTCTTTCTTCTTCTGTTTCTCCTTCTGTCCGTTCCCGTTTCTTTACCCTGGCGGTTAGGGTTAAAATGCATCTCCCAACCCGCAATTGAAAGTCAGTGTGGGAGATTAGACTTTCATCCCCCGAGACAGTGAGCTGTCTGAGGGAGGCCTTTGTCCAGCAGTGGGCTGCTAAAGGCTGTTAGATAGATAGATAGATAGATAGATAGATAGATAGAATAGCTTCACATAATGCATCAGCGATCGGTTTTTGTGGAGAGCTCGGATCGACTGAGCTTTCTGAGCATATTTGACACTCAATCCTTGTTTTGGGTCCATGTGGATGGTAGAACATGACATAGACATCCTTATTTTCTAAGTTTATATACTCAATGACTCCTAATCATCACTGTTCACCGTAACACAAGCAACAATATCACTGTTCCTAAGTCAGTCACAGCTTTGGTGGTAATAAGATCCTTGTAATTTTCGGACATAGATGTGGGAATGCATCTCATCATGCTTTCTGAAAGTGGAACAAATCGGTGGAATGACCGACTTCCAGGTAATCGCTGCCATTTGTCAAATCTTTCCTTCAGCTTCTCTTGTCGGGCGATTACTTCCTCTTTTTTCAGGGATTCATTGATTGAATCCGTTGAGAATTCATTGCATGTATTTTTTGTGATCAGTACAAGTACATATTTTCAGGAGTAAGAATTTGATTAGTGATAGTTCTGTGCAGACTCGTCTTCGTCACCTTTCTCTTGGTAGTTCCACCGACACCATCGCAAGCATTTTTCCCTTGTGAAGATGCAAAGAAGTTTCATTTTCCATCAACCTCGAAATCTCTTGCGAAAGCAGAGATTAATGAAATTCTTTTTGTTTTTATATCGCTTGCTCCTCCATCTGAGAAGTATAGAACTTTTTCCAAGCCAAGAAGTTGTTTTTTTTTTCGTATAAAAAAAATTCGAAGCTGAAGGGACCACTACAAAACTTCGAATTAAACAAGTTACATCTTTTAACTTTAATTTCAGGTCCACTGATTGCTTGAAAAGATTATTCTGTCAATAAGTAAATATTTATTCAGAAAGATCAGGGTATGAAAGACTTAAACATTATATGTATGTAAACAAAATAAGATTTGTATTACGTAAGCTACAGTACATATTATATTCAATACAGAAAATTATAGTTTTCCAAAAAATTGTGCAATGTCTGATTGTTTTGTAGAATTCAGTCGCTTAAGGTTGGTTTGTCTTTCAATGTACCGACGAAATTCGGCGCTATCCCGTACTCGTTGGCGATTTGGCATTTCTTCTTCACACCCTTTTCCACCTCACGAATGGCGGCGACCTTTCCAGCGAACGTGAAATTCTTGTAAGACATGATGACACTGACAGCAGGAAGCTCGAATGGCGTCTGAAGCGTCACGTGTCGAACGGTGGCGGGAAGGGGGATTTCAGTTGTCACATGTCGAATTTCTTAACGATGAAATGCCGAAAAGTCGTTATGGTTCGAAATTTTTTATAAAAAACTTTGAATTATTCACGATTTTTTAACATTGATTTGATAAGAAATTCAAGGGACTAATAGAAATCTTCGAATTAACCACGATTTCGAATTAAAGACGTTCGAAATATCCAAGTTGCACTGTAATACAAAAACTATGGCTGCAAAGTTCATCGGCACATTTACAATTGTAAATAGAAAGGGTGGACAGTTGCTTGATTGTTCACCCAGTGATGACCCTGTATTTCATCCTGGATTACAAAAACATAACTTTCTGCAAAATCGGCTAGAATAATGGACTCTCTATCTGACAGCTCATCTTTAGAAATTGAGTTTATACTTTAGAAATGTCTCAAGCTTTTTAGGAAGAGACTGAAACAATTACTCTATAGGCTGAATAACAGTGATCATTTCAGCTCTGTCAGTTACTGCTTGAAAGTTACATTATCTGGCACGGCATCACTTTCTTCAAACAGTGGAAACATTTCTAGATGGTCTTCCTGTCCTGGACATTGATCACGTCTTGCCATCATACAGTGTTAACTTTGCAAATTACCAACAAGCATACCAAGAAAATCCATATACTCTGTTTTCAGCTTTGCTCAATCAATCGTCAATTTAAAGTTTTGATGGCAAATACATACGCAAACGGCGTGTGTTCGAAAGGATCCAGCAATTACACACCATTTAGGTCTGAGTTCTATGAATTTCGACTTTCTTATTTTACAATCAGGATATGTTTCTTTGAATTCTACAGACAATTCATTCAAATTGCAAAGAATAACCCGCTTCTGATTAGGAAAAGCGGACATGTCAGAGCTTGTTAAGACATGCGCAAATCTTCTATCTTCAAAACCAGAAAACATTTCCAGACCAACTTAAGATTATATTTTGTATGTAATAAAATATTTTAATGTTATATTTTGAGAGTTTATTGTATTCTTTCATGCAAGAATCGCAAATAAGTGTCGCTTCACAAATAGAATATTCGTGCATTTTCTTGTTGTTTTTCATAATGCCATATTTCCTATCTATATATATAAAAATGAATGTATCTTTCTTTCTTTCTTTCTATCTTTCTTTGTCCTTTATACACTCCTAGGCCCTTTGACCTATCTGGACCAAACTTTGCAGAAGTACTCTTTAGGACCCAGCGGAAAAGATAGGCTACCTTAGAACCCGGACCCCCCCCCCCAAAGGGGTTGAAAAGGGGTAAAATCCCTGAAATAGCCAAATATCCACCTGGTGGTGAAAATGAGAACTACGCAAATATTGTGTAAAGTGAAAAATTCGCTCTCCTATTGGGGGCAGGAACACCACACTTGGGTGGGGGGATGACGACACAAGGGCCTAAGTGTCCCACCCCCGATCGACATCGAGACCTTATAATTAGGGCCCCTTCTCGGGCCCCCCCAAGTCAATTGCAAAAAGGGAAAAATTCGCTCTCCTATGGGGCAGAGACACCACACTTGGGTGGGGGGATGCCGACACAAGAGCCTAAGTGTCCCAGCCCCGATCGACACCGGGACCTTATAATTAGGGCCCCTTCTCGGGCCCCCTAAATTAATTGCAAAAAAGGGAAAAATTCGTTCTCCTATCGGGATAGGGACACCAAACTTGGGTGGGAGGAAGGTAACACAAAGGCTGAAGTGTCCCACCCCCGACTGACACCAGGACCTTATATTTAGGGCCCCTTCTCGGGCCCCCCCAACTCAATTGCAAATAAGGAAAAATTCGCTCTCCTATGGGGGGCAGGGACACCACGCACGGATGGGGGGTATGGCGACACAAGGGCCTAAGTGTCCCACCCCCGATCGACACCGGGACCTTATATTTAGGGCCCCTTCCCCGGCCCCCAAGTCAATTGCAAAAAGGGAAAAATTCGCTCTCCTATGGGGGGGCAGGGTCATTACACTTGGGTGGGGGAAGGCGACAGAAGTATCTAAGTGTCCCAAACCCGACCGACACTGGGACCTGATATTTAGGGCCCCTTCTCGGGCCCCTCATGTCAATTGCAAAAAGGGAAAAATTCGCTCTCCTATGGGGGGCAGGTCCACCACACTTGGGTGGGG
>JAFIDM010006943.1:257324-299595 GCA_023159025.1 Thereuonema tuberculata
GTGTTCTAGTCCATGGGTCACTTACACAGATCCTACATATCTACTTAAGTAGATATTAGAATCTTAATACAAAAAAATTTGTATTCAGAGGTGAATTTTGAAATGTTTAAGATGTTTTATTTTTATTTCCTCACTTTTTACTGTTTTTAAAAATTGATCAGATATTAAAAGGAAGCAAAAACGTTTGAAACTAATTGAGATTATTATTCAAATTAGTAAAAGGATTATTAAAAATTTTGAAGAACAACCTGAGGTTAGACTTTATTCAATAGAACAATGATAGACTTATTTATATCTAAAAGAAAGTTATTATTCAATCTATAAAAATTTGCCAATTGCGGTTACAAACATGAGTTTACTAAAACTTCGTATGATTGGCAATTCTACCGAAGGAAAAAAGCAACAACTCATTTCTAATAGACATTTTCGTAATATTCTTTTGGCCTCTTTGTTGACATCTTTCCTAATGTCAATGCCATTTCAACAAGTTTTTCTTTGTCTTCAGATAAAAAGTAACTAGAATGGAAACGAGACTTACCCATATCCGAAGCGTCATCCACTAGAATAACTTCTTGAATCAGTTGGGGAGGAGATCTATCCAAAACACTGTGCACTGTTCGAAGTAGAACACTCCAAGCCTCATTGTGGAAGCATATAATAACAGAGGTGGGAGGCAGCTCTTTCAGGTACATATCAGGTTTCTTACAACTGAAAAAAAAAATATCTTATTACTTCTACAGTAATTATGAAAAATGAATATAGCATAATGTGTAATGTAAGGAGTTCCTTGCTTCTTAGCAATTTCAAAAGATATGGGTATTCTAAGATATTCTAAATTAAATGAATAGATAGAAAGTAATAAGACGAAACAATAAGTTAGTTTTTGATAAGTCAGTTGTTTGAAATTAGTATAAAAAAGTTACACAAAAACTAATCGTGTATATTAAGCAAAAAAAAAAACAAAGGAAATAACAAAAGGAATATTAATTAAAAAAAATAGGCTTGATGAATACTTAATTACCAACATTTAACCATATTAATATGATATACAGTGTTACCTCCTTTAACGGACACCCTGAATAGCGGACACCTCTAATTAGCGGACATTATTGCGGGTCCCAGTCCATAACAATAGGACATTCCATGTTATCCACTCCGAATAGCGAACAGTTATTTTAATTGTAAAAAATAAAAAAAATAAAAAAAAAATCGATTAACATTTCGGCAAACACATCATGGTTGTATTTACATCGGTGTCCCATCTATTGATACATTTTATCGGTGTCCCCCCCCCCCATACATTGATGCATTGTATCTGTGTCCCTTGATTCAATGCACGAATCTAAGGCCCTTCTTTTCACTGCAGTTGCTTTGTAAATGTCAGTCCCTATAAACGTGTTGATTAAATTTAGTGCGAATTAAAAGGGTGTCAAAAAAGAAGAGATTGGCACTGAAAGAAAAAAATTGATGTTCTTGAAGTTGCTGAAAAAGAAAAGCTGAGTGTGGGTTGTCTTGCTGAACGTTTTGAAGTTGGAAAAACTCAGAAAAGTGAACTTTTGAAGGACAAAGATAAGATTAGAAAAATGTGGATGGATAAATTCAAACGAAAATTCGAAGAATTTGAAGTTTCGTATAACTGAAACAAGCAAAATCGACGAAGTAGTCATAAAATGGTTCCGCTCTGCTCGTGCAAAGAATATTCCTATAAGCGATATTTTGCGTTAAGAAAAAGCCAGAGAAGTCGGTCAAACTTTAGGATTGGACACGTTTAAGGCATCAAATGGATGGCTAGAAATTAATTTTCTTTATACTGAAATTAATTTTGTCATTATTTTAAGGAAGATATACGGATTAGCACTCATTTGTAAATAATTTGCAATTGTTCATATTCTCATATCGCAATGATAATTGTAGAAATTTAATTAAGATTGTACGTAATTTTTCATTAAACGGCATGGTACAAGCTAAAAAATGAAAAAAAAGATAGTCCTCCCCAATAGCGGACACCTCCCAATAACGGACGAAACTTTCGGTCCCGTGACTGTCCGTTATTCGGAGGTAGCACTGTATTATTAAAAATTTACTTTATTATTATTATTGATTGATTTTATTACTGCAATTATGATGTAAACGTTAAACCTACTATAAGATTATTTCTATATCAGAGGAAACAACAAGATCTGTTCAAAAATAAAAAGCAATTTACGTATTTTTTTTTCTTATACTCTCTCTGTTGCAGTGTGTTTATCATGTATTATTATTACCAAATTTGTAAGATTGTTGTGTTAAATGCAGATCTACATACAATATTATTACTTACAATTACTTTTTAGGAATTGTTCTACCAATTTTATTGTTGGGTTTAATTTATTCTTATTTCTTTGAAACGTTTAGAATCGTTGTTTAACCAAAATCTTTGTTAAGTTTTTGGTGTAGAATGAACTTGATACAAGATATAGTACCGGTAGTTCACGAAAATTCACTTCAGAGTAGTTAGGTTTGTGTTTTTATTACACTTTTGAAGTATAATTATGGAGAATTTAAGATATTTTACAAGAATCACTTAAATGGCTTCTAAGAATCATTACTGAATATCTGCTTACTGAACTACTCTGATGAATCCATTAGGAATGAGTGAATACAATCCATTCTACAATTAAACGCCTGCTTTGTTCTCTTAACTATAAGTTAGGGACGGAAAAGTAGGTTTACTCAGAATGGAAATCCCAATTCACTATAGAAATAAAGTATTTTCTAAATCAGTGATTATCAACTTCTCAAAATATCATAGTCCGACAATACAATGAAGAGAACCTCACTGTTTTAATAGATTTCATCATACAAGGAGGATCATAGCAGCAAGTTTTACCAACTGGTTTTCAAATAGTCACAAACCAGGTGACATGAGGTAACAATTCAAACAACCGTTTGCTACGAACCCTTTCAAATACTGCGGGAATCGCTTCCCTATCAGAGTTTTAAAGGATATTACCCATGTAGTAAGACCTCTCAGTAACACCGTTTATAGAGGAAGATTTCATGCGAAGACTGTTGGTTTATTTTATGGTTTCCTAAAGGGCCATTATATAACTTTAGTAGTTTATTAAACGCTTACTTTCCTTCTGTTTTGTTATTATGCTGCAGCTGCTAGGTTCCGAGTATCTGTTTCTCTTCCCAAGTTATTTTATTCACAAACTACTATATAGTGAACTTCCCACAATTATTTAAAGTAAATTCCAACAGGTTATGGGTCCAGACAGCGCTCGTTCACAAGATCTACAGCAGTTGTGAAGAGGGACAAAGGAACATTTTTGTACTTAAGCACGCAAAAAGGCCTAAATTCCAATGATGTCATACAAAGTTATAGACAAGTTAACGAACATTAACCATCCGACATGGAAATTTAAAATAGAGCTCTTACTTTTCCAGAATGGCGTATAGGATGTATTTAGTCAGGCAATTCCAGCAGATCCACATAGCAAATGGTTTAATAAAGATGGAAAGCCAGAGCTGCGATAGGCTTAAGGGTGGATTACAGTCCAACTCGGCCACATCACGAAACCTACTACGGCACAAGCAGCATGGAGAGCTCTTCAAGAATGACATTAAAAAGCCACTTTGTTAAATTTAGTTACCCTACTGCAGCGATTGTGCTCGAGAAAACTACATGATGGCGGAGACATGTAAAGACATATCCAGAAGATGGAGGAAAATGTGGAACAAATTATAGCATTAGGGGAAGAAATTGCAGACAGATTTCCAGTGGCGTTTATGTTAAATAGTTTACCTGAAAGTTACTCTACATTGATATCAGCTTTGGAAACAAGACCAGATCAAAATCTGACACTAAGCTTTGTAAAGATGACGATGGTCGAGGAGTGGGAATACAAAATCAATTTTTAAACTAATCACTAATTTTGATCATACGATAGCAAAGTTAGAAGAAAAGTGCACTCAAAGCCGAACTACTTGTTTCTGGGTTTACAGTTTTATTAAACCAATCCTGCTAATGATGAATTTTGTGAGGGCAGAAAAGGAAGTAGATTGGTGTCTTCACCCTTTGGTATCTAGAGGAAATGTTGCCCTATTTTGCTGCTGCTGGGCATTTACGTTATGTTTCTTTTTTTTTAATGTTCATGAAAAAGATGCCACGTAAGTGTCAAGACCATTTTAAAAGGGGAGCATGCAATGAGACATAGAAGTGGTTATTGGAATGCAATATGGTCAAATATGACGATTGAAAGCACATCTGAGATGGACATATTGAAAGAGGAACCGCTTTGACTAGTTTAACGCTGAATAGAGAAGGATTGAAACATTAAGTATCCATGTGACCAGCCAGCTTGTAAGTGATCTATATGAAATGGGTGAACACAAGAATCCTGATAAATTGATTTGACACAAAGAAGGCAAAAGAAGAATCAGTCGTGATTCTGGAGAAGATAAGAAGAAAGCTAGAGTAATGTATACAGCCTTTGGCTCCATCAGAGCATCCTCAAGGATTGGTAAACATCGTATCTGGAAAAGTAGCAGCTAAAGACAAAGCACATGAAATGGGTACTATAGCATTACAGAAATTTAAAGAAAGCCTCCCAAGTGGTTTTCATGTTGGTCTCCACAAATTTGTTGTGAACATGAATGAGAAGAGGGACAGTGTAAATGTCAAACCGCAAAGCAGATGGATACTATACTTCTGTATTCCAAAGTCATATCCTTCATGCAAATAGAGATATAAAAAACGATCTTGCTTCTGTGCCTCCATCTATGTTTAAAGATGATGGAAGCATGAGAGAGCCTGTTGGCAAATCTGTTTTAATGAACACTATGAGTCTGTCGTAGTCTGTCAGAACAAGTAAGCCACCTTCACTAATACTCATTGACGATTGTGCTTTACTGGGGATTGTGCATTGGCCTGTAGGAGGGACTGTGTGATTTCATGAAAAACTGTGATTTTCTGGGAAAAGTCCTTGACAAGCTAAAAGATGCCCATGTGTATCTGGTATTTGACAGATACCGTGACTACTGCATGAAGAGTGCAATAAGAGCGAGTTGTGGGAAGCACGGATCAAGAAAGTTCATTCTTAATGAAACAACACCACTTCCTCCACAAAATGTAACGCTGTCAAATAATGAGAACAAACTGCAACTGATACAGCTTTTACACAACTATGTTTCTACAAATGTGTGTAATGTCCCATTTGAGAACCATTTGGTTGTTACTGGACAAGATCTCACACCATTTCAGATACATAGAGGCAATCTGACTCAGAGAACTGATTTAAAAACAGAACACGAAGAGGCAGACATTATTATGATTCAGCAGCTGATAGTTGAAGTTAAGGAAACAGAAAATGAAATAGTCCATGTTATAAGCGACGATAGTGACGTACTTGTCTTGCTGTTGTACTGCTACCATCGACTAGGTATAAAAAAAAACAGTAGTATCGCTCAAATCAGGAAGGGCATCAGTAGATATCAAGAAAACACTTTCAAAATTCGAGAACATAATTTCAAGTCTGCCAGCTGCTCATGACCTCTCTGGCTGTGATTATGTTACCCCACTCCGTGGAATTATGTAAGAAAAAAGTACTAAAGTGTCTTCAGAATGGTAAACAGCTACAAAAATTGGGTCATATAAAGCGCTGTATAGTAGGTAATGAAGGAATGCACAACATTTATTGCTTCTTGCTATGGAACTGAAGGTGCTGTTGATATGACAGAAGTGAGAATTTCTCTTTGGGCGAAAAAAAAAAATGGTAAAAAATGGTAAGAGGTCCTTCATTTTCTTTATTACCACCCACAATGGAATGGTGGCGGATCTGCAAACAATCCTTTGCTTAGATCCAACATCGTTTGGCTGGCAGAGAGATGAAGTGAACAAAGAGCTTTATCCCATTGCTATTCCACAAATTACTCCAATTACACCAGACTACATTACAGCAATTACGAAATGTTTATGCCGATCTGATATACCTTGCAAAACTATGAGATGTAACTGTAGGGCAAATAATATTTCATGTAGCTTAATGTGATTATGCTTCTATGAAGGGGAAAGTGCTGTAATCCATATACTAAAATCGCCGAATCAATAACTGAAAGTGATTCTGAAGAAGGATTTTAGTTTGATGTGTACTTTTCATTAGGACTATATTATCTTGTCCGTTTTTCATTTAACTTCAAGTTCCTTATTGTTAAAAATTAAAATATAGTTTCTCATGTTGCAAAGAAGATATTGAAATTGATTGTTTTCAAGTGATTATTACATTTCAATAAAGTTCCTTAATAAACACGTGTTTATTGCAATTATTGCATCAATAACATATATTTTATTTTTTACGTCAATCTTGTTTCATAACAAAATTGTCAATTTTGTCGGTTGGAATTTGGACGCCATCTCCAGTGCAGTCCTTAAAATGAGAGTATCGGCGTCGGCATGTTCCTGATGAACTTTGCATCCCACTTTCTGTAATTCTTTAGTTAGCAAAGCAATTAATCTCAGTTTGTTCGTGATGTTGGCAAAAAAGCTTTGCTGTGATATAGTTGCAACAGTTGTATCTGAGACCACTACATCAGCAGAGGACATTTTAGTTCTAGCTTCTCTTCGATAGTGTTTCTCGTCCTTGGTGCTGCGTCTGCATAACCATCGAAGACGCAGTGGCTATTTACGTAATTAATATACTGCTGACAAAATTTTCACCATACGTTGGAGGGCGGAGCCATACTACACGATGTAAAAGGTATCCACCTTCTATTACGTAAGTAATATTGGAGGGGATTTGTGCAATTGATGGTGATATGGTTTCAAAAACTGATATAAGTAACGACTTCGCTTCCTTCCGCATAGAGATATCATCGAAAAGAGAAGGAGGGCATGTAGTAAGCTCGTACTTTAAGTAGTCAGCCAGTTCACCATCATTTCTTACAACACAGACAAGACGATGAAAGAGTTGGTTTGGGTTTACCACGATCGCATTGTCTTAATCTTCACTGCCCTATTAACTGTTGCTAATGACCTTACAGCTGTTTTGCACTGTAAGTGATGTTGACTAAACACTATACCTTCAATTTTCTTAATACAGTTCAGTCCAACTTCTATCGCTTGGCCACAGTTTAGAGCATCATTTGCTTGAATACCAGAAGAAATTGAAGATAGTTCACTGGAGTGACGCTCAAAGAGATTATGGAGACGTAACCATTCCAAAAAAAATGCTAAGATGAGCTGCGTCTTTAGCTATTCTCGTATCCCTCAGTTCCACATGCTGCTCTGATGTACTGGAGGCCACTCCACTGAACTCCTCTACTGCTTCAATCACTGTTAAACAAGTTGGCATTGAATTCACCCAACGGGAGATAGTTGAATCTGAGTTGCCACGACCCGTGAGTGAGTTCTCCACAAGACTTGAAGGACCTCATTAAGACTTGCTCAATATTCACGTCAGTCCAAACACCTGACCAATATTTTTTAGATCTCCTTATTGTAAAGTATCCTTCTTGAGCAAACTTTCCAAACTTGTCTTGTGGGAGGATACCTTCAAGGTTTCTTATTTGTTGCAAGTAAACATGCGCTTATTTTGCATAATTGAGATGTCTTGCTGCGTGGAAGTGCACTATACAGATGAAGAAGCCAGTCCCCACTGCGCTCCGCCCTGATAAAGAAAAGTATAATCTCGACCATCTTGAAATATTGGACCCACAATAAAATAAAAAAAAAAATAGTAATTTTTGAAAAATGAGAAAATAATTAATTTAAATAAGAAATAAACGCACTTCAAGGTAATAATGTTTTATTTAATTAAAAATAATATACTAATTATTTAAATAATTAGTAGTTTCTACGGTAATGACGTCTTGAAAAATCATTTAAAGGAACCTATATTAAACTTGCCTACAACCTAACCAATAGATTAACATTTCCGAAACCATATGCTAAGAAAGCAATAAACGAACTTGTGCCAACCTAGTTCGGTGAAAAGCAGAATACATGCTTTTATATTGGTAATAGTGGAAAGAAACTGGGTAACAGGTTTTACCAATACGCTATAAAAAGTAGTAACATTTCCTCCTCATTCATTTGCCAGCGTGTAAATGACAAAAGTCACATGAAAGTAATAATCAACTGAAACGTGAAACCGAGGAATCATATTTCATTTTAATCATGCGTCCCTACAATTCTAATTCCAATATTTTAGTCTGTTTAGATAACAACATTATCCAAGATCAGGAAAACCATGGAAAGAAGATTGGGAAAATTTTTATTAAAGAATGATGAGAAGACTGAGGACAAAGACCAAATTCCTCATTCCAAAGGTATAACAAGTGTGCGGAAGACCGGAACGAACTACATCCTGATGCGTAAGGAATGATGAAGCAGATGACATCATTACCGACAGAGCCACAGTGACCATATTTAATTTTCCTTTCCACCACT
This sequence comes from Thereuonema tuberculata, assembly GCA_023159025.1. NCBI lineage: Eukaryota > Metazoa > Arthropoda > Chilopoda > Scutigeromorpha > Scutigeridae > Thereuonema > Thereuonema tuberculata. The sequence continues at coordinate 265,753 of JAFIDM010006943.1, forward strand.
TTTGTCGCTATTGACGGTTGATATGTCAAGGATAATTTTGAATATTGTAATAGATTAATTGATTTGTGTATATAAGCTCAATTGTAAGCATTTGAATCACTCCGGCTCACGAGTGATTTTTTCTATGGCTTGAAACCCTGTAAGTACGTTTAATATCGAGAAGGAATCGAAGATATTTTTTGTTTCTTTGAAGAAACCTCTTACTAAATATTGGAGGTTTTTCTTTAATGTGTGAAAATACAAAGGAGGATCGTAATTAGGAATATTCGGGAAACACAAGATTCTTCCAGAAAACAGTCTTTTTTATGAACTATTTTGACTTAAATAAAATAATTTAACATCAATGAAGTTCAAATCTGTTCACCCACCTTCACATTCCCTTCTAATTATTAGAAAAGCCCCCTTGAGAAAAGTTAAAATAATCATCCAAATTTAATAACTTTTCAACACAAAATTTGATGTGAAAATCTAATATTTCTACAATTCGACTAAAGCCTGAAATTTGAACTAATAAACTTTGTATTTTGTTATAATTAAAGTATTTTGTTCTCTTTGTAAAGTAATCATAAAAGAGGGGTGGACGGCTTTCTACATAATCAAATAAATGCAGTAGCTTTAGAACTTATAAATACATCTAGATAATATTTTTTTTTTATATATTTTATGTAATATATATATATTAACAGTTCCTAAAATTTCCAAAACTTACATACATAGTCCATTCCAAGTGAGTTGGTCAAACTATGAGTTGGTTTTTCTACTGACTTTCCAACAACTGCGTGGATCTTTTTAGTTATTTTACAAATTCCATCGAAATCTTTCCTTGTCCAGAAATGAGCAGAAGACAAAGAAAAGCCTTGGAAACTAAACGATGGAATTTTAAACAAAATTCAGAATTAATCCTTTTAGTGAATCAATTTCCGCATGATTTGATAGGATTAAAATTAATAGACAGCAATGAATTTAATTATATTTTTGTAAAAAAAAAAAAGAAAATTTGTTTTTAAAAAATATAATTTAAAAATAAATGTACCTTCCTTATTTGTCGTTTCAAGCCATTAAAGAAAAGAAAAATAAGAAACAAATTATAAGGATCCTATATACAAACAAACCATACTTCTTCCTTAAATCTTCTCTTTTATAATAAATATTATTAAACATCATCCACCAGAAAATAAATGTCATAAACTACATTTATTAACTGAAAAAAACATATTTTCAAGGAGGTAAAATTCACCGTCTCCTCTTTTTCAAGCCTTTTCTATATATATATAAAAATGAATGTATCTTTCTTTCTTTCTTTCTTTGTCTGTCCTTTATACACTCCTAGGCCCTTTGACCTACCTGGACCAAACTTTGCAGAATTACTCTTTAGGACACTGCGGAAAAGATAGGCTACCTTAGAACCCGGACCCACCCCCCAAAAGGGGTTGAAAAGGGGTAAAAGCACTGAAAAACCCAATATCCACCTGGTGGTGAAAATAAGAACTACACAAGTATTGCGTAAAGTGAAAAATTCGCTCTCCTATGGGGGGCAGGGACACCATACTTGGGTGGGGGAATGGAGACACATGGGCCTAAGTGTCCCACCCCCAATCGACACCGGAACCTTATATTAGGGCCCCTTCTCGGGCCCCCCAAGTCAATTGCAAAAAAGGGAAAAAGTCGCTCTCCTATTTGGGGCAGGGACACCACACTTGGGTGGGAGGAAGCCAACACAAAGGCTGAAGTGTCCCATCCCCGACCGACACCGGGACCTTATATTTAGGGCCCCTTCTCGGACCCCCCAAGTCAATTGCAAATAAGGAAAAATTCGCTTTCCTATGGGAGGCAGGGTCACCACATTTTGGTGGGGGGGATGCGACAGAAGGGCCTAAGTGTCCCACCCCCGATCGACATCGGGATCTTATATTTAGGGCCCTTTCTCAGCCCCCCCCCCCCAAGTCAATTGCAAAAAGGGAAAACTTCCCTATCCTACGGGGGCAGGGACACCACACTTGGGTGGGGGGATGGCGACACAAGGGCCTAAGTGTCCCATCCCCGATCGACACCGGGACCTTATATTTAGGTCCCCTTCTCGGGGCCCCTAAGTCAATTGGAAAAAAGAGAAAAATTCGCTCTCCTATGGGGGACGGGTCCACCACACTTGGGTGGGGATGGCGACACAAGGACCTAAGTGTCCCACCCCCAATCGACACTGGGACTTTATATTTACGGCCCCTTCTCACGAGCCCTTTCTTTCTTTGAGTGGCATTGCAACGCATGCTGGGTACAGCTAGTACATTATAATAATAAATAGACGAGATTCTTTTACAACAATGACCTTAAAATATTGATATTAACAATTAAAAAACGTTAATACAATAATAATAAAAGATCATAATCTACAATATAATAATCACACATTATTAATAATCACAAATTCTTATGAAACGAATACAAAAATTAGATGGTCAATAGAAAGCCTATTAACACTTTAATTTTTCGATTATTATCTTTTTGTTAGAGGTTACAAATTTTTTGTTAATCATTTCTCTAGCCAATTTTACCAAATTTTCACTAACTTTAACTCCATCACATCTATTGAGATTTTTTTTCTTTCGAATTTCGGATACATAGGCTTTCTATTGTCCTTCTAATTTTTGTATTTGGTTCATTATATAAAATGTTTACTTCACAATTGATACAACGTTGCTTGTCTTTACAGTGTTCAGCAATTTCAGATTCCTTTACTAATTTTTGTCTAATATAATATTCGTATTTCCCCATGCGTTCTTGAACTATTCTATTCGTCTCCCCAAAATAGAACGAATCGCAATTCAGGCAATCTAATTTATAAACAACACCCATTTCAAACTTCTTGTCATTGGTATTTATCTTTTTACACAAAATATTTTTTAACTTATTTCTATAGTCAAAATTTAAGTTAACTCCATATCTTTTACCAATTTCTTTTAATTTCCAGCTGTTCTTATTCAGATACGGAATGAAAAATCTATTTTCATTATGTTTATCCAATTCTTTTATCTTAAATTTATTATAATTTCTTATTGAGCTATCTATGAATCTGTCAGTATAACCATTCTTTTTTAATTTTGATTTCATATCACTTACTCCTATATTAAAATCTTCTTCATTACTGGTATTATTATCAATTCTAATTAAATAATTCTCAATTATATTCCTTTTTATTTTCATATTGTGTCCAGAATCAAATTTTAAAATATGGTCACTTTTATAATCTTCAATGTAATGTTTCATTGTTATTTTGTTATCCTTTTTTATTAGTTTCAGATCAAGAAAATTTAATGAGTCATTGATTTCTTTAGTAATTTTTCCAGTGACATTAACAAGAGACACAAAGACATACATTTCAAAATGGAAGAATTATTATAATGTAAAAGGCTTGAAAAAGAGGAGACGGAGAATTTTATCTCCTTGAAAATTCGTTTTTTTTTCAGTTAATAAATATAGTTTATGACATTTATTTTCTGGTGGATGATGTTTAATAATAGAAGGATCCTATTTTAAAGAAGGGAATCAGTGTCGTTCGACAAATAATATCTCGTACTCGAAATTGGAATTTTACTATTTTTATTTTTAACTAGGCCATCCCCCGTGTGCTTGATTTTCTATATCACAGAATTTGGTTAAATAAGAATATTATATTTAAAATATTAGTAAGAATATTATATTTAAAATATTGTAACGTTTCGGTAATTCTAGTTCTAATTGTCATTTTAGGATTAAAAATAAACAGACGGATCGGAAATAAATAAACAATCTTGAGATTCAAAAAAAAGGTTGAATACCTTCTTTATTGATTAGGGGAAGGGAAAGGAAACATAAGTCAAAAAACAATATAAAGTGAGTTATAGTCCCCGTGGCCTAATGGATAAGACGTCTGACTGCGAATCAGATGGTTGCAGGTTCGATTCCCATCGCGGACGTTTCATTGTAAAAATTATTTCTATTTTCCATTCTCAAAGGAAATTGCACCAGAAAGATAGGCAGAGAAATAAAAGATTTTAGTAATATAGATTCCTTTTAAAAACGACATCTCAACGTTCCAAAACAGGTTTCGAATCCAACAATGAACGGTAGGATATGGATAGAAAAAAAAAAGTCTCCGTTGCCTTTTTGTCTACTTTTAGAATTGTTATTAAAAGGTGGGAGGGAAAGAAAACTAGAATCCTTTCGAAAACAGATTGATTGTTGAATTAGGTTGTCCTGGCAACAAAAGAACCGTCATTACTACAAATCAACTGAACCCTCGTGACACAGGACTTCGATTTTCATAAATCTTGTGTTTTAGAAACCAAATAACGTTAATGTATTTTATTTCGTTATCCTCCTACTTCCTTGCACTGTGAGGTCCAATGAATAATTCAGATCTGTTGACAATTCATTTTTCTTTTGTTAAAACTCTTCATTTAGAAAACGGTTGTATTATTCAAAGGCAGTTTTAAAAAGAACAGATTGGAATCAATTATTTCGGCAAAATAATCCTTTAACAAGCAATCTGTTCTAAATCTCATACAGGACGAAATATTTTATACAAATAAAAATAAAAAATCATATTATTTAATCAGAATATCTTGGAAAATATTTTTATCAAAAATCATTTTTTAAAAAGGAAATAAACAAAAAAATACAAGAAAAATATTTCCCTAATAATTAAATAAATTTTTTAAAAAAACAATAGTCAATATTTTTTTTAATAGAACTTACTGTCACCACTTATAAATATCTAAAGTTAAAGCCCAAACTATATAAAAGTTAGAAAATTAGTTAAACTCCTTATAAAAATACTGGGTTGTTGACAATAAAGTTCTCTACATAGAGGGTTCTGAGAGAATGTTCTAAGACTCCAAATGGAAAGAAATTTGAACAACAGATACTTCAAATGATGCGCTCGCCGTTTATTGAAAAAAAAAAAATATAATACAAAAAATGACCAACAGATGGCGCTGTAGCGAAACAAATCACTTGAACAGCGTTATAAATGTTCAGTCTCCTGGAATTGCTAGAACAAGATGTCTAATGCTGTCCTTCAGATGTCACAAAGTTTGACATCTTTTACGATACACCTGAACCCCATAACCAGAAGTCACATGGGTGAGGTCGGGTGATCGGGGAGGCCAAGTTGTCTGGAAATAACGGCTGATAACCTGTTCATTTGTAAAGTGCTGCCTTAACAAATTTTGAACACAATAGATGATATGGGATGATGCAACAGTCTTGCGTGAATACGGTTTCCTAAAGGCACCTCCGTTGTTGAAGCTCTGTTATCACGAAATACGCCAACATTTCATAATGCTGCTGTCCGGTTATGAAACTGGTGCGGGACTTACCTTGAGTTACCTCTTCAAAAACAACATGGCCCAATGATGAAACTAGCCGTAAATCCAAACTATACAGTCACTTTTGGAGAATGCAACGGGACCTCTTGGATAACACGAGGGTTTTCTGTTGCCCATATGCAACAGTTGTGGGCATTCACTTACATATACCACATTTACAGTGGAATATGGCATGTGCACTGCACGGGCAGCAGCTGATACACTAACACATGGAGATTGATGTGACAAATCACACGACAACCGTAGTCCAATCGATTACCTGTAGTACGCAGTTATTCTATTGCTTCACATTTTGCAATTATTTTCTGTGGACAGCGCGAGCAGAGATAGGTCCATGCTTTACATGCTTCTGATGCCAAAATTCTGTAGCAGCTGCATTGTTATTATTCTGATAGAACAACTTCACCAATAGCGCTTTTTCTTGCAACGTTGGCATTGCTCGTGAGGTGCCGGTAAGCATCTAATGCTTTTGAAAAGCTTTCTTTCCTTTTATAGAGCTGCGTGTCAACATTATGCAAATAACAGTATGCGAGATGCGACCTCCAATCAGAGAACGACATAGGGACAGTGACGAACTCTTCGCTCCGCCCTCGACACATGGAGCGGAACTTAAAACTAATCGAATTTGACAGAATTGCTTCTTGTCTTTCGTTAGTTCTTGTGTTACTTTTTAAAAAGTATCTGCATTATTTAAGTTGTTTTTTTTTAGAATAACACGTGATTATCATTTTTACGTTAGTTGTAGTTAGCTATTGTACAGCGCCATCTACTGGCCTTTGTTTGGATTTTTATTATTTTTTTTAATAAACGACGAGAGCTTTCTTTGAAGTATCTGTTGTCCAAATTTCTTTCCATTTGGATCCTTAAAACCTTAGCCTCCACATGTTCTTTAATGTCAAAAACCCGGTATTTGAAAGAAATGATTTATTTATCCTTTTTTGGTTAAATGAATTTCATAAAGATAATAAAGCTTATTTCGGAATTTAAAATGAAAAATTTCGGATTAGTTTGCAGATCTCCAATTAACTTTTTCTTATTGTATTCGACTAAATCTTGATCAGAGAGAGAGAGAGAGATTTTGTTAATTTCATTTTATATTATAAATTATTATTGTTAGTCCTTCATTCGTTCTATTTTTATTTTTTTTAAATTTTGTTGAAATAGAATACTTGAAAGATAACCTGCACTTAATCTAGTCAATTTATTCAGTTCCTTTTGCTAATTTAATAGTGTTTGAAATACATCTGGATTTGCATAAGCCTGTATGCACGTGATGCAGACGTCATGTGCTGTTCAATGAGGAAATTCATGTGCTTGGAAAAAATGATACCGAAGAGAAGTCGAACCTTCTTGAGAAGGCTTTACAACAACTGCTCTTTCCGACTGTTCAAACAATAGGTTCAAACAATAGACGGTCATAAAGGCAAACGAGAAGTGTGGATTCCAGATGTGTCAAAGAAGGGAATCTCTTGTGGTAAACAGGCGATAATGAGACTAATTGTAGAGGGTAAAAAAGATGTCGTTCCACGGCCTGCTACCAGTCATACTCCAGACATGATTAGAAAATGAAGTCCTCCTTAGCGGGAAGCAACCCAGAGGGTTACTGCAATGAAGACAAACATCTTTAGCAACTGTGAACACCACAATCAACCGAGTTAAAGAAAACGTCATAATAGCAAAGTTCATTAGCGGCTGCTGCCGCGACACATTTCGATGTTTACCTGATTTCTAATCGCAAACTAATCTAATCGAAGGTAGGGAAAGCGATTAGTAAACCAATCACAATGCTTCGCAACGTCTTCTGATAAGAAAATATAATTAATATTAATTTCCTTATTATTATTATAAATGTGATTGTTGCGAATGCAAAAGACGCAATTGTTGCGATTCTTGTGCTTAATGATAATTTAATGAGATTTCAATGAACACAAACGGACGGACGGACGGACAAAGCGATATTAGAAGTCTTCTCAGAAGACTCAAAACTGTAGGAGCGCCACCTATCAGAAGAAAATTGGAAATTCATAGTTATATTAGATGAATTACCTTAATGACATCCGAGCAATTTACTTTTGTCAAATGGGCGACAGAAATATCCAAAAATAGTAAACAATGCAATGAAAGTTTCTCGAAAGATTCATGACCATCACTGGATATAATTATATAGGATAACTTCAATATTTCGTCCTGTTGCATAAAATGCAAAGCCCAACTCCCGTAAATATCAAACTAATGTTCTGAACCCAATTTATTGAAATGAGATTCCCTATTTATAGTTTAAAGACACAAACCAGGTACAGCTCCATCAAATTAAAACCTCCAGTCACACCCTCTGCTGAGAGAATGGAACAGAAATGCATACGTATCTTTCAGAGACATTCATTCCTATGAAATCAATATAATGTACAAAAGGATTTTTTGTGTATTTGGACTCCTAAAACGAGCACTAGGAAACAGGCGTCTCCGTACGATGGATGATCTCTGGAAAACTTGTCAGGAGGAGTAGACAAAAAATCGATATGACGTAACAGCTTGCTTCAATGAAAATTACAATACAGAGAAATAGCAGCAGTGAAGGACTAGCAAACTGAACATCAGCAGTATGGAGACACGCATTTTCTAAAGCAATGCATCACTAAAATTCGTTCCAGAACAACCTTCCGTAGACAAACAAAGACCTTTGTATATCAGCGAGAAAAAAAGTCCGAAAAATAGAACCATTTAAAATGATTGAACATCTAAAAGCAGCAAGTTTTTCTGAAACATATTGGATTTTTATTTTATTTTTTTATTTTAAATTTCATTGGAAATTTCAAATTCAAGATGGAAAGATATTAGCTTTCATAATAACAAACAAAATTACTTTCTTTTTTTATTATTATAATAAATTTCAAATGTAGTCTTATATGATGCAAAATCAGGGCTCAATAAAGAACGTAGTTTTGAAGGGCATTTTCAATACGCTACAATGTTAGTGTACATAAAATTCTAATAATATCTCTCTCCCGAAGATACTGCAATGCAAAGGTACTGCAATGATCCCGTTCAAGGGATTCTGCTGAGTCCAAGATTCTCTGCAGATCAAGACACTTGGAGAAATCATTATGCAGACTGAACCTGGATTCATTCATAAATGAAAAACAACCCCACTGATTCTCTGTCCAAGCGCGATTTTGCTTTGGCTAAACAGGCTCTTCTAGGGGATGCATCGTGAAGGCTGGCGGGCAACCTCCGCTGACGTCACTATCTGTTAGAGTAGGTTGAAATTCCTCTCCGTCCTTGGCAAGCTTCCCCCTTCTGTTCTCCGCGTGCATCTTCTGGCAGTCGTTGCGAAATACCGGTCTTGTTCTAAAATTCGAGACACTGTGCTAAGAGAATGACATTTATATCCTGTTGGGATCTTTGAAACAATATCTTATTTTATCTTCTGAAATAATACTTTGTGGGACTCTTGGGACACTGCTGTTTGGATTTGACAAGCCTTGAACCATCTTATGATTCTATCGTGCATACTGAGCCATATCCATATGGTAAAAAGCACTATTGCATCAAAGAATATCACAACATATGTTCTATTCTGCAACTCTGTCATATCTGATTATGACCCGTCCAGTATAGAGGGATGATGATGGTGCCATCATAATTATGTCTGTTGATGGAATAAATTGCCTTTGATCATTCCGAAAGAAGTGCATAATAGTTATCAAGGTGATTCACTTTTAAATGGTACAAAAAAATTTTGTGATTGAGTTATCCTTACTTTTTGAGCATTTTACAATCAAATACTATGCCTTACTTTTCTACTGCCAGTGACAAAGCAGGTCTAATTAGGATTTAGAGTTTAATTATTCCGTGCTGCAAACAGATTTTTTGCTATGTTCTTGTAACTAAAGTCCTTAATGTGTCAAAGCAGGATTACGGATCCTTCAGCGACATCAACAAAACAAGATTCTGGAGTTTGGTGATAAGACAGCAAGGAATCTTCTCTTTTCTTAGATCGACAAGAAACAGTATTTGAGAATGATAACAAATACTTTGTTATGATAGTAGCAAGTGAGGGTGGAGGAAAAACCATCACAGTCCAAAACCTGAAATTTTACAGGAAAATATACTTTGAAACACTTCACACTCAAGACCCATTTACACCACTGCCAGTGATAATATTCTTTAAGCATTGGTTGGATGTTTGCTGTTTTCATCTGAAACTACAAAAACAGTAGATTTTAATGTACTTACACAATTCATTATTTCATTAAACAATGACTGTCCTTTGTTAGTTTTTCCCCTGGATTTTGGAACTTTATTAAATTCACACTTCAAAACACATGGATTTATGTTGACAAACAACATATTCTCGAAATCTAAAGACTAGATCTCTTATGGTTCATCATTGTCAAATCTTTCGTTAAGTATTGGAGTTTGTTTCCCTATTATATTCCATGATCAGAAAATGTGTTTAGTCATACAATCATCCACGTTTGAAAGGAGATTGAAAATCATCCTCAGTGAGTAGAAATATTTCCTTCTTTAGAAGTAGTCAAAAAAAAAAAAAAAGTATTGAATTTAAAAAATAAAGAATATTACTTGACATTTCCCTAAAAGATTTTGTATAATAAAAACATTTTTTGTTAATTCGGCATTTTTTCAAAATAATTAAACTATCTCGGCATTTACCTCTAAGATTCATTTTGATCTCTGAGAAATCATCTAGGTTTTAGAACTCGTTGGATCTCTCATCATCATCAGAACTTCATCAGAACCTGAGATCTTTTTGGACAAAGGAATAAGTGCATGATAGATTCCTGAAGATCTAATGAGTGTGTTTGTTTCTTCTTCCCTTCATCTCTTATGAAAAGAATGCTCTATTGTAAATATCTCTTTTGATCTACGATTTTTGATTTTGTTTGAAGGAATCTTAGCTGTTTCACTGGCCTAAAGCAAAAGATAGCTTCTCCTTGTAGGACTTAGAAGAAAGAAATTCACTCCAGCTTTTAAACATTGCTTGTTCACAGGAAACTACAAAAACCGACTCTGCTTGATTCGGGCCCCTTCGATCACTTCTCTCAAGTTGTCAGGCCTTTGTACACGTTGGAATAAATGTCATATTTCTATCTGACTCCACCAAAGAATAGCCACGCAGGGGATAAGTAAAAAAACACTTTCTGAAAGCGCTTCAATTGAACAGTTGTACTGTACAGGAACTGAATGATGATATGATTTTTGTTTTGTCCCCCACATGAGTCAATGAAGACCTGAAGCGTTTGGTCAACGGTAGTTATAGAAAGAAATGATGCATCATTGAGGTAACATTATCTGACCCCTTCTTTGCCACGGTCTGGTCATAGGTACCTGACTGATAAAATATGTAAAATGAAATTATAGAATGAAAGCTGTCTTCTGAAGTCACTCGAGGTAATGTTCGGTATAGGGAAGTTTCTCTCAAAATCTACAGCAATGGCCTCAATGGTTAAAGATTCTTTTTTTTGACATTTTTTTTTCACTTTGTAGAACCAATCAGCTTGTCTTGTCATCGTCTAGCTTCCTACGATCCCCCTGCATTTTTACTCATTATTTGTTGCACTTTTCTGTCGAAATCAGTGATTTTCGCTTTGTGTTCGTCATTTTTCGGATCGAAGGTAGTCGATAGCGATATTGAACTTTGACATAAAAATCTGTCTGAATGTCTCGTAAGATATCGGAATGTCACGATATTTAGTCAGAAAAATTTCAAAAAGCTTCTTGACGTTAAAATCTTCTGGAGCCTTCAAGCTGTAATGTGCTTTTCTTCCCTTTAAGGCACCGAAAAAAAACTGCCTTAACGCTTCACGGGTCCGTTGGACGGGCTTAAGAGGTCGACTAGTCACTAGTGGATTTTACTCGTCCATCTATCGGTGATTTACCTTTTTTTTTCCCCAGTACCCTTCAATTGGTGTTTTTGGTAACCATTGAAATAATTAAAACTTTACTGTTCTTTGCTAATCTATTGATCTACTTCCACTATATGTTTAGGGCAGATACTGCAAATTTCGTTCTTTTGTAATAATGTAATACGGAATGTGTTTTTCGAAGTTGTTTTTTTTTTAAAGAATTTTCAGTGTCTTCAAATAAAGGAAAGGTCTAAAAAGCAGCATCTGTCAGCACCAGAATGATAAGGAATACATCGCAAAGCACCATTAGAAGCAAAATTCTTCTGACTATTGATGGATGCAACTCATCTTAGAACAGACTGAAATCACTTCCCTAAAAGATTTTTTGGACAGATACCAGTGATCTTTCTAGTTGAAATACTAGTGATGTTATCTAATTTAATGAATGAATTACTTATTAACTGACAGATAATAGATTTTTCTCAGTTTGCCTATTACGCAGATGTCGCTAAATCCAACAACTCACACTATAAAAATATAAAATACATTCAAAAGAAAAAAAAAAAACAGTACAAAGTTTTTAAATTTCTGCTTTCTATTGCTCAAATCATAAGTTCTACTAAAATCGAATAAATAAAATTCCAGTTAAATACAATTCTAAAATTTATTCAAAATTTCTCTGCATGTTTTCAATTTTGAACCGTATGATAGAATCGTTACCATATGTATATAATAATATATTTGTTTGTGAATATTTTTTAATTCGGAACAATTAACGTGTGCAAAAGATAAAAGTAGTCGAATACACAAAGAAAACTAAAAATTACAAAAATTTAATGCGCAGATATGTTTCAAAATGTTAATAAGACATTTCTTTTTCAGTGCTAAGAAACAATAGTAACACATTTAAACACATATCAATCATTTTGACATCTGAGCAATGTTACAATAATCAAGTCTCTTAAAGTGATTTAAGGTGTCACTGTTAAGCAATAGTTTACCTTTCAGTTTTTATTTTAAAACTAATTTTTTTTAAGATAAAAGGGAAAAAAGCTATTTTATTTTATTTTCCATTTCTTCTTCTTCTTACGAGTTTGGCCTACTATGGACCGCGGGAAACAATTGACTAGATGAATAGTCTTTTCCTCTCCTCCCAGTATTTATTTTCCATTTATTGTTTTTACTTTTTCATTTTAAAGTTTGTTGACCATTTTATGCTAATCTTTTTTTAAAACTGTTTTCTAATCATAGCTAAACGTCGTTGTGTTTCCAATAATGAAGCACGCGGATTTTTGTTTATAGTGAAGTTCGTATGATGGACACGGCAGGGCGTCTTCAGCAATCCATTGGTTGGTTAATGGTCCTTACTCCTGATTGAAGCTAATCTTTTCTACGGGGTCAACGGTCCTCGCGGCCCTCGGTGGAATTATGTTTAAATGGAGTGTGTTATTGGGTTGGCTAATAAGTAATGGCCGTTTTTTTCAACTTGAATTGGCGCGTGAATAATAAAGTGTTTTGGCATATTGTTTTGTGTTATTCGAAAGAGCTTTCTTTTCTCTATAAGATAGTGTATTAGATTTTTTTGTTGACCTTAATTTTTGTTACTTTTCAGATCATTGAAATGGAGTGCCAAGTCGACAAAACCGAGCATTTTCGACACCTTCTTCTTTTTGCGTTCAATCAAGGTGCTAATGTACGGGGAAGGCTCTATGCCTGAAAGAACTGCTCGAAATTGGTTTGCGAAGTTCAAAGACGGCAATTTCGACCTTAAGAACGCTCCTCGTTCCGGGCGACCAGCGACCGGATTGTCGTGGAGGAGAACGACCCCCCGTTTGAGCTTGCCTGTTCGTTTCATCTGTAATGCGGTGAAGTCTTTGTGCATTGCGGTGAAGACCGTATTGGACGATTGACTCATGCTTATATTGAAGAAGGTGTCGAAAATGCTCGGTTTTGTCGACTTGGCACTCCATTTCAATGATCTGAAAACTAACAAAAATTAAGGTCAACAAAAAAATCTAATACACTATCTTATAGAGAAAAGAAAGCTCTTACGAATAACACAAAACAATATGCCAAAACACTTTATTATTCACGCGCCAATTCAAATTGAAAAAAACGGCCATTACTTATTAGCCAACCCAATACAATTAGCATTGAAAAAGAGATGTCTTATTAACATTTTGAAACATGTCTGCATTAAATATTTGTAATTTTAGTTTTACTTTGTGTAAAACTTAATCTTAAATATTTTACAATTCATTTGTATCATTCTAACGAGTGCGAAAAAAACTTCAGTGAAAAACACTAACACGCATTCAAAATAAATAAATAAATAAATAATTTTTCTCCTCTGATCAATTTCAGTGAAAGCAGCATTAAATTCTTCAAGTAATAATTTCTAACATTAATTTACTTTTCTCATGATAAATCTAATCTCAAAAAATATAATGAGTATTATATATGAGCTGTATATACATTTTTTAAGATATGTGTTTAAAAAATTGTAATCTTAAAATCTAAACTCACTTTGATATTTCATACAATAATTATTTATTTCGTTATTTCATATATTAACTTTCACTTTCTGTTCTTTAGGAGCGGAGATAGAAAAAGTTAAGATTCAATGCTTCGAAAACTAAAAAGGATGTAACAACACCGTTCTACCTTTTAATTAGGAGATTCATAATTATAACAGCATCTTTTTAAAGGTTTTATTAGGTCCCCCACCAGAGATATTGGGGCTCAAACTTTGAAAAAAATGAAAAAAGAGCATTTTTAAAGCGCTGTAACTTACTTAGGAAGCCAGTAATACAGTTGAAATATTTTTTGCTAAACCTTTGGATGTATATCTTTTTTCAAAAAATTTTTATAGTTGTGCTATTTCATTCCATCCTGCTCAAAAAAACCCGAAACTTTGATTTTTCTTCAAAAGCGAATATCAGTTTCGGTTCTAAATTTCAGCCATTTGTGTTAGAGATATGGTAAAAAGGTACAGGACGTAAAATGTGCTGAAAATAATGTTTTTTACCACAGCTTTCTATCATTTTTCTTAGCTGAGTTATCAAAATTACCATAACTGTCTGCAAAGGCCAAAAATGCCGGAAACCCTAAAACAAAAATGGACGCCATTTTTAAACGAAATCAAATAAAAACAAAATATGCCTGTTTTGAAGTACTCCTATATAGGGGTAACAACAGTAAAAAAATCAATTTTTTAAAAAATGGTCGAGCAACCAGTGCTGGGTCGTTTGGTATGGATTGACCCGAAAGAGATTAAAAATGTAATTAGAGTTCCTTATAATGTTAAAATCTCTAAAAGGTTAAATAACATTTGTAAATTTAATGATATATCAATTGTAAGAGTGGCAAATAAAAATTTGGGATCATTAATACAAAAGAAAGAAGAAAACATAATGCAAATTATGGCAGTAATATATAAATTGAAATGTAGAATTTGTAACGGGGTATATTTCGGAAACACTGGTAGAACGCTGGAAGAACGTGTGAAAGAGCATTGCGAATAACCACCCAGAAATCTCTGATTGGGCCCATCATTGAATAACCTTGGGTCACGATCCTGACCCAATAGTTAAGCTACTAAAGACACAAGGTTTGTACTAGAAGCGTTCATAATTAATAACTGTTTTAACAAACAAAAGGGCATAGATATAAGCCCAATGATTTTAAAAAAATTTAAAGAAAGCTGTAAAAACTTTGAAATATTTCAATAATTACAATGTTACTTAACAAAAGGCAGCTGATTTAAACAAATATATGTAACTAAGTTCTAATCTCATTATTGTATGCAACTTAATCTTTTAACACAGCGTGCTCAGGATTGTATTAAACAAAATATCTGTTTACTTATTTATTGCATTGAACGAAATGTGTATTGGTTGATTCTTTACCATAAATGATTCTATGAAGACTATTTTATGTTTGTAAGAAATATTCGATGTATTTAGAAGCCTGACGAAGCAGAACAAAGCGAAATATTGCAAATGAAGAAGAAAAGAACATGTGATGTCGTTTTCGAGGAAATATCAGAAGACACTTTTTGTTTTCTTTGGACTGCGTTCCAAAGGAGTTAAGAAGAAGAAATACCATTTATATCTATTACAGAAATACTGTTTACAAAACAAAGTTCATATTTTAAAATAATATTTCGATTGAGTTTTGTGATTATCATTCTTAAATTTTGTTGAAGAGCATGAATTTACGAAACTTTTAGAAATGGATCCTTCTAATTTTCTAGAATATCCAGTAAGTTAAAAAGATGACAGTTTCTCAGTTGATCCTTCGTTTCTTTCCGAAAACAAAGGAAGAAAGGAATGCCAAAACAATCTGTGACCTCCTTTATGTGACCTCATTTCGTCCTAAAACAATCTTCACTTCTGAAGAAACAGTTTCAATTATTTGCATTAATTTGATTTTACGGAAATTTGGTTAATTTAAACATTTCCTTAAAACACTGCATATTTCAAATTATAAGCAATATTATTATTTTGTTTCTGTTTATTTGTGTATCTGAAAATAAAACTATTTCATTAAAACATGATAAATAAATAAACATTTACATAAATAAAATATTATTTATTTGGTTTATTTTTTTTACCAGTACTACTTTTTCACACTTAAGAGACTGAAATGAAATTCTTCTTTCTTTGTGAATTTGAGATCTTATCTACGCCCACGAAATATCTCATGAATATTCATGATGATATTATTGTTACCATCTTCCAAACTGGAGATCGACTGAAATCCAGACACAAACGATGTCATATTTGAGCTTCTAATTGGAATTCTCTAATTCAGTTTCCTAATAACTAACAGTTTGTTGTAAGCTGTCGACTATTTTTCTTTAAAATGTTTACAAATGCAGGTTCAATTCAGTCGGATTCCTAGTAAATAATAACTTACGAAGTATCTAAGTTTAAATTCAAAAAGTTTCTCTTTTTTTTTTTACTAAGATAAGGAAAAAAAAAAAACCCATCAGGAAGGAAGGAATCAAATCCTTCTGATCCAAAGAAAACATTTGAAATTTCAAATTGCTTCAAAAAAAAAAAAAAAAATCTCTACCATATTTTACTCTTTTCTTCTCATTTTTATTTTGTAGGAAAGGGACGGATAATCCCACTAGGCAAAACTGGCTCCATCAATTTATGATACGACCTAAAGCTTTGATTTAAAAAGGAGAAGAAAAAGAAACAACTTCCAATCTACCCTAATGACAACAAGAGAAACATCAGATCCCTAGACTTACCATTCATTTAAAAACTACAACAGACGAATCTAGGATTGAACCAATGAAACAACTGAAAAACTAGTTTTCTTTAATTTAGAATTTGTCAAAATGAATTAAAAAAATAATAAATTAGTGACAAGAAAACAACATGAAAGTAACGGTTTTCTTACAAAACATATGTAAAGCAAAAATTTCATTGTTAATCCTTTCCACACCCATATCAGATGATTTGGAACCATTTCAGACAAAACTAATAAATACAACAAAAAACAAAGATGCATTGGATGCGAAGTCAAAGAATAGCTTCAAAGAGAAATCAACAAAAAGTTATCTATTATCAATGAAAAAAAAAAGTTTCTTAAAATAAGACTAATTCACTTAAAATTTTTCCAATAAACATTACTAAACATTTCATCCTACAGGAATAAAAGTCAAAATTACAATGAAGAAGATGTAGAATGTGGGGGAAAAAAATATCATACCGAAAGAATTAGATTAAGGAATACAATCGCAGGAAAAAAGTTAGAAATATCTAAGAAAAAAGACCTCCCAAGCCATTTTGGCCCAGGATGTTACAAATTTTTGAAAATAATTTTATTGTAATAATCTGTTAAGTTAAAGTGCGATCAGGCCCAGAGGACCGCGCAATGCAACTGGAGGGTAGGCTCCAGTGTTCAGAACCTACGGGACAAAGTTGAGGACGGGGGGTCGGCCCGTCGCTCGCCCGCCTTTAACTCCCGCGAAAGAAACCCGGTACCCATTCTATAGAGGGCTGGGTAGACCCTAGGGCCCGTTTGGAGGAGAAAGAAGCGTGGAAAAATTCCCGTCCTCCGCCGAGGCCGGGAATCGAACCCGTCACCTCCAACCCGCAGCCAAGCGCCCTTACCCACTCGGCTACCGGGCCCACAATAATCTGTTACTATACACATTTCTTGAGCGAATATATTAGTGATACTGTAATCCATTCATAATGGAGTAAGTAATTTGCTTACTCTTTTCAGCTAGTCGTAGCCGGAATATCGTTTGAAGATAAAAAAAAAAAAAAGATACTCTGCATTTTAAATACAGAAAAATAGTTACTTTACTACGAAAGGACTCTCCCATTTCCTAAAATAGTACGAGCTATTCAGCGCTGCCATCGTTTCCCATGATTCAATGCGTGCGTTTGGGATTTTAGCGCAATCAAATAAGGATTGTAGGCCAAATAAGTGTCACTTTATATAAAATCTTAACTAAAGACAATGTAAACAGAAAATGTTAAATTAATTGAATGGTTGCGATTTCTCTGATTTTTCCATTATTTATTCTCACAAAACTATTTTATAGTTTAATATTTTCACCAGGCTCTTGTAATTTGAATTAAAAGATTACGCCAATCAATGTCAAATTGAATTTAACTATTCAGGTGACAGAATCTTTCTTCTTAATTACACTCATTAACAAAAAAAACGACGGGAAGGAGTTGTCCGATGGAGACAAAAATTGGTGGAGAGGAAGATTATGTACAGAATAGAAAATGATTAAACTTTCAGACAAATTGAATGATTTATTTCAGAGTTACAGAGTTACAAAGTAACGAGCTTAATAAGGTGTTGACCCACCTCTACCCTGAATACAAGCTGCCACACGACGTGGCATAGAGTGATAAGGCTCCCTGATGGTCTCCTGCGGTATTTCTTGCCAAATTTGCTCCAATTGTCGGGCTAGGTCATCCACATTCCCTGGTGGATGCAGTCGCCTTCCCATCATATCCCAGACATGCTCGATTGGAGAGAGATCTGGGGATCTAGCTGGCCAAGGAAGAGTTTCACAAACTGCAAGACAGGTCATAGCAACACGTGCCGTATGTGATCTGGCATTATCTTGCTGAAAAATAAGGCCAGGGTACTGCAAAAGGAAGGGTAGCAAAACAGGTCTCAGAATGTCGTCGACATACAGCTGTGCTGTAACTGTGCCGCTAATGACGACCAAAGGGGTCCGGCTATCAAGGGAAACGGCACCCCAGACCATAACCCCTGGTTGAGGACCTGTGTGAAGTGCAATAGTGAAAGCAGGATCGGCACGCTGCCCTGGGTGTCTCCAGATACGTCTGCGACGATTGTCTGGACACAGTTGGAAGCGGGATTCGTCGCTAAACACTATACGTCCCCAGTCAGCAGCATTCCAACCGGATCGAGCCAAGCACCACTGTAATCTGGCCCGACGGTGTGCAGACGTGAGTGGCAGGTGGCGTAGCAGTCGATACGAGCGTAGATGTCGCGCTCTCAGCCGTCTGTGAATGGTCATGGTGGACACTGGTGTGCGGGACGCACGTCTGATGGTTGATAACGATGATTCAGGCGCTGTGACAGCTGATCTGATAATCATTCTATCCTCCCGCTCTGCTGTGGCCCTAGGTCGACCGCTACCTTCATGACGCTGAAATCTGCCATTGTCCACCCATTCCTGCCAGCATCTTCTAATCGCCGCATCACTTCGACCCATATGACGAGCGATTCTCCGATTTGCCCAATCTGCCTCTTTCAATCCAATGATACGACCTCTTTCAAACTCTGACAGTTGCACGTAATGAGCTCGAATCCTGCGGCGAGGCATTTTTTCAGTCGTTGAAAGGTATCCTAACTCGCAATGCAACACAAATTTTGACCATCAGATTGAGAATCGCTTCTTATATACACCTGCTGAGTGCGCAGTTCTCGCTATTCATTCATTGGACACCAAAGTTTAATCATTTGCATGGGCGGTCCCAATGTCTTTGCATACGAAATTTCATTACAATCGGACAACTCCTTCTAGGTGCGTTGTTTTCTTTTTGGTAATGAGTGTATATTATTTATCAGTTTTGCTTCAATCAATCAATCCATTTTTTTATTATGAATTTAATTCGATTGATTTATTTTAACATTTTGTTTTTTAATTTCTTAGATTCAATTTCTTATTTGGTTATATCCAACCAGTTAATAACAACTAGTAGAATATCGCAACAGATCGTTCAAAATTCTTTTAACATTACCATATTACCAAAAATTATCTCAAAAATGCACAAGTTTTTTTCTACTTCTAATTTATTTCTACACGTTAAGCATTAATACCAAATTAGGTTTCGAAAAATATTTTGTTCTTTTTTATTTTCCTAGCATGCCATCACTTGGTGTCAAATAACGAAGCTTATTTTCTATTTTGATAATTTTTAGCATTAACCTATATTTAAACAGTAAAATATATTAAGTAACAAATCTATGAAGTTAAAAAAAAACAAAAAAACAAAAACAAAAACAAGAGAAGTTACTTTTCTGTAAATTCTCATTCATTTTCTTTTTAAAATAAATCAGAAAAAATGAATTATAACATATACAGATAGATGTCGTATCACAAAAGTTAGTATGCGAATATCGAAATTCGTCGAATACGTATCTTTTCGATTTTCACAAAGAACATTCACATTAAATTTCCTGTTTCCAACTCAGACTAAGATTATATCCTTAGTCCGGATCCGAATTTTCGTTGTTCATGCGAGGATGACCGTATTTTTCCGGCTTCAATCCGAGACAGACAGTTTTTATGACCAAATAAAGGAAAAAAAAAATCCACAAAGCTACTTTAAAACCAAAAAAACAAACAAACAAAAAAAAAAACCACTTTCTCAATAATTTGCAAAATCCGGGACTATTTTCACAATCCGGGACATATGTTGATGCAGCTCACTGCACTAAAATCCGGGACGTCTGATCACCCTATTCTTCTGTGATGCAATACTTGCCAGATTTAAAGATCCCTTGTCAAATGGCGACGTTGTTTTAAGACAAGCAAACAAACAAACAAAATTTGGTACTTTAGAAGCAAAATGATATCCTGGATCTAATAAGACAAATCTCACCTGATAACGATCTCACCGATTTGCTTCAAATTTTCAAAATAAGATTAGATCAATGTCTGAAACATAACCTTGACGGTTTTTTATTCGCAAACAAGCGCATGGACAGTTATTCATGGTTTACTTCTCGCTAAAAATGTCATTGTTTTTCTATTACAGATGCCTGAAATAGCATCCTATCTAATCGAAAATGCAGGCAATTATTCAACATCAAAGCACAGAGCAAGTTTTCAAAATGTTAATCAAGTTTCTTTCAATATTGGTTTGCAACAATGCCATGTGGAAGATAGTTACTTGAATTTCTTTTCAATTCAGTTTCTTCTTGGCTGACGAGAGCCTAATAAGCTCGAAACAGCTGTCCCAAGGTCTCGGCTCAACTCAAATGGCATTCCGTTATCATTTTATTATGAATTGTTTCTTTTGTTCATCTGTTTTTGTTGGGTTTTTTTTTCCTTCTTATTATTATTTCCTTTCTTTGTGGTCAAATTCCTTTTCTGGTGAGCGTTTGGCTGCCCAAGGATCTGATTTCCACAATATATTGCTGTTTTTTTATTTTGTTGTCTTAAGTTTTTGAGGGGTCATTTGCCATCTGAAGAATATAGCTTCTTTTATAAGATGAATATATAAATAAATAATTTTTTTTTTTTTATTTTACTTGATGTGGGAGTAAATTCCTTTACAAGTGAGATATCTTTTTACATTATTAGTATTACATTTACAATAAGATTGTTTGTTTGTCATAAAAGAGATAGACAAGGCCTTTCGCCTTCTATTGTTCAGGAATCGTCTTCCGGTCTGAGAGAAAGAGGTGGGAGAGCGTAGAAGTAGATAGAAAAGGCGGACAGAAGAGAGATAGGTCAGTCTGGATCGGGGAAAACCTTGGTTTTGGCGGGAAGATGGGAGTTGGTGGGAAGGTTAGTTTGGACGGGAAAACCGGCGGACCGAAGAGTGATCGTCGTTTCCCCATACTTTGGGGAAGACAAGCCATTTCCAAATTTGGTGGAGGCCTAAGCCATCTTTTAGTCAACTTAAATCACTTAATCACCTTAGACTTAATAGTTCAGATTCTAAGGTGAGGAGAATTTTAATTGATGTACAGTCAAGACCTTTAAAGGAATTTCTTCAAAGATGGTAAGTAATATTCAAAGACAAAGATTTAAATTTAAGTTTGGATTTTCTTCAGCGATTGGACATTAAATTTGGTTTTCTTCAAAGATAGTTATTTATTTATTCAGCGATTGAAAATTAACATTAACTTTACTTCAAAGTTCAGATTCAAAGCCAGCAATTTGGACATTAACTTTAATTCAAAATTCAAAGAAAAATTGGGGCATTTAATAATGAAAAAGGACAGTTATTTGGACAGTAATTTAGAAAGAATGCTTCATGAATTAAGAAGCATTTAATGTTTTGTTTGTTATATTTGGAATTTCTTGATTGTCACTTATTACTGTTTTTTAATTTGAGAAGGAGAGAGATGGTTCTCTTTTCTCGTTAAGATGTAGGGCTTGAAAAAGAAGGCCGGTTAGAGCTTCGAAATATTGTATAGTTGACGAAGTTCTGTGGATTTAAAGATGCTTAAGATATTTACATAATAATAATAATAATTTTATTCAGTTGTTTATTGTGTCGTTTCAATTTCCTCTAGAAACATTTTAATGTATTTACATAATATAATATTAATCCTATTTTGATTAATCGGAATGATCCACCATTCTTCCCTATTGGAGATTTCTTTCAATGTCTAACATGTTCCTTTCCATTTTTCGCATTCAAAAGTTATGATTCCAGTCTTCTAAACTATTTGCATCGTAACCTGCATCCTCTTTTTTCTTTAGTTACCCAATATTTACACGAATTCCAAATATTACCACATCTAATTTTAATTCATATTTCTTTCCAATAGGAGGGGATCGTGTTCTTACATAAATAAATGGCCCCTTCAATTTGTACATCTAGTTTACAATAATAAGTGTTAAAATTAGATTTCTGTATTTTATTATAATTCCATTGCATATTTATCTCAATTTTTGAATAATTATTTTTTTACAATCAATCCAATATTTACAATCCATTATCTTGTCTACAGCCCTGCTTCATTAAATATTTCTTCAATCACCTTTATGTAATTACATTTGTTCCCTTTCTTGGCATAATCTACCATATTTTCTAAAATTAGCTGTGGTAATCTTTCTTCATTATGTTTTACAATTTTTATTACATAATTTATAGCTAATCTATAGCTCTTTTCATACAATCAATTCTCAATGGATATATGCCTAATTCATTTTCAATGATATAATTTGGTGTAAATTTTTCCGTATTAAAATATAACTTAATTGTCAGAAAGGACTGACAAGACGAAGTTTATTGCCATATAGTCAAGTTGTCAGGCAGTTCGTATGCGAGAACGAATAAGAGCGTAAATGTCAGAGTGCGGAGTGGAAATCCGTTGCAGTGGTCGACTAGCAGCAGACTTGGCAAGAGAATCAGCGAGATCATTGCCAACAATGCCGACGTGGCCTGGGATTCAGCAGAAAATGATAGTGCAATATTGAAAACGTTGTAAGAAATCTAAAATGGACAAAACAAAAGGGTAAACCTTCAGGTGTGACTGCACAGTGACCGCAGAGCACTGCCTCAGTATCGCTATAGATAAGTTTTGGAAAACTTTTCCTGAAATGCGTATTGTAAGGCTAGGAAAATGGCATAAAAGAATATTCTTAAATGAATTGTAAAACAGCGAGGGAAATATTCTTAGCTAGCTCTTCATAAAGTTCATGAATGAACTAAATTAGCAAGTGAAATGTATTTATTGCGAAAACTTTATCAATTAATTAAGACTAAAAATGGATCAGCTGATGCAGGAATATACTGGTGAAGTACTGAATTATTTGAAAAACTACTTCAGGAAGAAAAAAAAATTGATGATTTCGATGTAGCAGCCTTAGTACTTAGTGATTTACTTTCCGAAGAAAAAGAAGCTCTTGTAACTGAACTGGACCAGAAATTACATTGACTGATGAATTAGAAAACAAATAAAACTGATGTAGAAGAAACGCCTACGAAAAGAAAAATGAATTCATGAAAAAAATAATGAAGCCAAATATCCAGAGATCATCTGGAAAGGATATACATATATGCTAGTACTGTACAAAAGTAAGCCAAATAAAGAATCATTTTATTTATTCGTCAAAAAATAACAATGAAGAAAAAGAAAATAAAGTAAAAGCTAAAAGCGTTGCAGAAATTTCTATGAGAGAAGATACCAAAGAATATTATTTTACAATTGTGGAATTCCGGCATCAGAAGCATGTAAAGCATGGACCTATCTCTGCTCGCGCTGTCCACAGAAAATAGTTGCAAAATGTGCAGCAACAGGACAACTTTGCGTTCTACAGGTAATCGATTGGACTACAGTTGTCGTGTGATTTGTTACATCAATCTCCATGTGTTAGTATATCAGCTGCTGGCCGTGCAGTGCACATGCCATATTCCACTGTAAATTTGGTATATGTAAGTGAATACCCATAACTGTCGCAACAGAAAACCTTCGTTTTATCCAAGAGATCCCGTTGTATTCTCCAAAAGTGACTGCACAGTAAGGATTTACGACAAATTTTAGCATTGGGCCATATTGTTTTTGAAGAGGTAACTCCAACTGGGTCCCGCACCATTTCATAACCGGTCAGCAGTATTACGAAATATTGGCGTATTTCGTGATAACAGAGCTGCAACAACGCGAGTGCCTTCAGGATACCGTATTCATAAAGACCCCATATCACCCATTGTGTTCAAAATTTGTTAAGGCAGTACTTTACAAATGAACAGGTTATCAGCTGTTATTTCCAGACAACTTGGCCTTCCCGATCACCCGACCTCACCTCATGTGATTTCTGGTTATGGGGTTTAGGTGTATCGTGAAAGATGTCAAACATTGTCATTTCTGAAGGACAGCATTAGACGTCATGTTCTAGTAATTCCAGCATTATTGCTGTAGAAAATGCTATTTTACAAATGGAAAACGTTGTTGACAACAATACAGGACACATTGAACAAGTAATGCTGTCAAGTGATTTGTATCACTACAGCGCGATATGTTGGCAATTTTGATTACTTGTATTTTTTTATTTTTTTTAATAAAAGGCGAGCGCATCATTTTAAGTACCTGTTGTTCAAATTTCTTTCCATGTGATGCCTTCGAACACGCTCCAGACTCCTTTATGTAGAAGATTTAATGTCATCCCTGTACATAGAACACCTTGTCTATATTTAAGTAGCGACTTGAAAGAAACATTAACAATTCTTCCATTCCTAACATGAAACCGTACAACTAGTGACCTTTAGAATAATTAATAATTCGTCACAAATTATTTAACAAAAGATAAATAGTTCGGATCGTTTTTAGTTAATCATAATTTTTCTGTTCTAATCAATTGTGAATATTTGTTAGATATTTAACGTTTGTTTTGGATATTTCTGCATCTGAATACCTATCGAATAATTTCCTAAGAAAAAAAACCTAAAGCAAAGGTCATTCGGACTGAAACAACATGTTAGTAAAAAATAATAACCAATTAGTTAATCCACTAATATCGCGCGCTTTAATACGATTCAAAGTAATTGCATTTAGACAAAATATTTATTTGTCGTTTTCATTAATTTTCAGAAAAAAACTCAAGTTATTGAAATTAAATAAATTAAAAAAAAAAACTCTGTGTCAAAGAATGAAGCCACATTAAATCAACCCATCTATTTATTTGTGTTTGTAGAATCATGATTTTAAAATTAAAACTCAAAAAGAAAAATTAGATTTAACTTCATGTTTTCAGTCAATAGTATTTGTTTGTTTGTTTTTTGAAATTGTTAATCTTTGACAGAAACATTTAAATTTAGTAGCTTAAAGAAAGCTGAAATTAAAATATTCGCAATTAACGATAAAAATTAGAAAGGAAAAAAATATCATTAATTGCAATACTCAATTTCATTCTTTAAATTACTAAATATAAATGTTTCCGTCAAAGATGAATCATTTAAAAAAACAAAACGAAACAAAAAACAAACAAACAAACAAACACTATTTCCTGAAAAAATAAAGTTAAATTTAATTTTTCTGAGTCAGACTAAAGGGAAAAAAATCTCAGACTGGCTTTGGGATTCACCAACAGATTCTAAAAAAAATAAACAAAAAACCGCAAAAAGAAAGAAAACCTACAAATCCATGATCCAAAACTTCACCAGGTGGAATTCACAAGGGAGGGAGGGAGGGAGGGAATCGAGGGCTTTTTATTTGCTCACCCACTGCCTAATGGGAGCACAGTGTCTCCATCGATCCAATTGTGCGCTCATTTTTATCACTTCATTGGGATTGCCATTACTCACATGGCACTTAGCACCACCGGATTAAGAAGAGATCATCTTAAGGTGAGAGAAAAACGATTGAGATTTCTTTTTCCTTTCACTTTTCGACACTTAAGCAAAGAAGACGAAATGGAAAACCTCGAAAAATGTTTGACGTTTTGTCTAGCTAAAATTGAGGGATTTTTATAACAGATATGTTTGAAAGACCTTCAAGATTTGCTTGCAACTCTTTTTGGTGTTTTTTGCATCTGGCTTTTATAAAAGTCTGTTGCTAGTTTTGAGTTCAAAAAATCATCCGTTTTAAATGAATTAATGCCCAATCACCTTTGGATTTGCCCAGGCCGCGTGGTTGGCACTAAGACACTGGCCTCTCACCTCTGAGTCCCGGGTTCGGTTCTCATGTGGGTTTCGTTGATGGTGGCGATTCGCGCTGGGCAGGTTTTCCCGTTTCCCCTGCATTTCTCACACCACCCTTTCTCAGTCTTTCTCTCCGTCTGTCCTTCTTTCCGTGGGATAGTACAAGAGATCTTTCAGGTCGACGTGCTCGGCAGTCATGCCACCCACTTTCAATTAATCTAATCTGGATTTGCCCAAATTATCAATAATATTTGAAATAATAACATACAGTAAAATTCATCTTCCAATTGTAATCACAGAAGAAGAAAACAGGCGAATGATAAACAATGTTGAACTTTACAACGATCAACTCCTACAAACAAACCTCTTTATTCATGCTATGATATTTCGTTTCTTCTGATCGAAGGAACTTCATCAGATAAATATTTACAGATAATAATTCCTGTTTATCCAATTCATATACAAATGAATTAACAATCTCTAACATACAGAATTCATAACATAATGCAACAATTTTTTAGAATAAAAACAATACTGATATCATCATAAGGAAACTGTTTTCATTAAATTAAATTACGTTGTTGTCAATTACGTGAAAAATAATTTAAAGTAAATAATGTGTCAACAATCTATTTAACAAACTAATAAAAATATTACGTAAATATCTTTATAATTTATAAATATGTTATAAAGGGTGCCAGATATATGGCTTCCCACAGGGAACGCTTCAATTTTCTTATAATACTTATTGTTAAATTTAAAAAAAAAATTGTACAAACAAACAATATGTGTTATGGTCCTTTCTAATAATAATAAAACAAACTTCAATAGTCTCATAGAGAAAACTTAATCAATATGATTTGAATCTAAAATGTTCGTGTTTTCATCACATAATTTGTTTATAATATTTAACGTGTCCTCCACTGGTATATTGGTGTACATTAATACTATATCCAATGAAAAGAGTCTTAATACTTTTACTATTGTTCACTACTTTGATGTTATTAATGATCTCAAAGAGTTATTGATGATGATATTTTCTCCCAAAAGAGGAAACTGTTTTAGAATGGAATTGACATATCTGCTAAGATCCTGCTTTGGTGATCCAATGGAGTTGATTATTGGCCTAAGCGGTGTATCATCTTTATATATCTTCGGGCGAAGTTCGAAGATACATAGGCGTTCTACATATATTTTGACATAATCTTTTATATTGGAAAACATTTATGGAATTATTAGCTTTCAAATCTTGAATTTCTTTTTTAGCGTTCTTATATAATTTATATGTAGGTTTTCTTTTATTTCTCTGAAATCATCTGTATTAAGCAAATTGAGTGCTTTCTTGTCAAAGTCTATTTTGTCCATGATTACTAATGATTTTGTCCATGATTACCAATTTCATTATTATTGAATAATCATCGGCATAGATTATCAAATATCAATTGTTAAAAAACCAAATTAAGGCTACTATTTATAGAATTAATAACTTACAAATCAAAGAACTGTTTCATAATAAAGCCATGAAGTTCTCTTTTCCTACACGAAGACATCATGACGATGGAACACAGAAAATACAACAGAAAATTAAGAATTTTAAATGAAAAGAAAAACAAGAAACTAAAAGATCAGATTAATAAGATTTACCAAGATATTAGATACAATATCCTACATAAGGTTATGGTTAATTTAAGCAAGATCAGACTCAAAAAAGAAGAATTTATTTAGCATTACAAAAAGGTTTTCACTTTAACATTAACTGAAATTGTAAGTTTTTTGTAAAATTCTTACAGAAATTGAGAGAACAAAAGAATTACTAGAAAATGAAAAAGAAGGTAGATTCCGAATTTAGGATTCCTTAAAGAATGATAAGAAGAAAATTTCATTTTTTCAAGAAAAGTTGATTCAACATATGAATGATACTATAAAAATTTTATGAATAAGCGGATAAAGGGAATAAATTAGTAATCATGGACAAAATAGACTTTGACAAGAAAGCACTCAATTTGCTTAATACAGATGATTTTAGAAAAAATAAAAGAAAACCTACATATAAATTATATAAGAACGCTAAAAAAGAAATTCAAGATTTGAAAGCTAATAATTCCATAAATGTTTTCCAATATAAAAGATTATGTCAAAATATGTATAGAACGCCTATGTATCTTCGAACTTCGCCCGAAGATACATAAAGATGATACACCGCTTAGGCCAATAATCAACTCCATTGGATCACCAACGCAGGATCTTAGCAGATATGTCAATTCCATTCTAAAACAGTTTCCTCTTTTTGGAGAAAATATCATCATCAATAACTCTTTGAGATCATTAATGACATCAAAGTAGTGAACAATAGTAAAAAGAAATTAAGACTCTTTTCATTGGATATAGTATTAATGTATATGTCACGCCCTAAGCCGAAATCGGCCAAAGTGGGAACTGGCCGGCCAAATCGGGAAATGGCTAATATAACCTCACATTGACCGGCCAATGCCCGATCTTTTCTTGATTTCGAAACTTGGCCAGCCAGTTTGCGAAATGGCATGGGGCGATCGGCCAAAGTCGGAATAAGAAGGTCATGAGCAGAATTTGGGTATTTGTATACCGTAATTATCACGTTAGGTCTATATTGATTGTTAATTATACTAAATTACAAAACCAGTCAAATTAGTTTATTATAGGAAATTAACAATCTCTATCATCACTTGTTACAACAAGATGAACTTTTATGACATTTTGTTATTTTTACATTTATCAAACATTACATGGCAGTTTGTTATTTTTACATTTGCAGCGATTTTTTGAGCACTTGGTGGTGCAATTGCATCGAGTGTGGCCTTGGCCGTCGGTCAGTGATTGTGAAGACACGATGGTTCGTAGTGATTTTCTTCTGTGCCCACGATGCCAATGTGAGCAGTTTCTCGTGCAGAATGGAAAACTCACTTCTGGAATACAGTTGTTTGAGAACATCATGTTCTCTTCCTAGCTTGTAAAAAGCTTTCGTTGGTGGGAATTTTGCATCTGAATTTTTTAGCATCTTGGCACCTTGAGTTTGCAAACTACCATGAGCTGCTGAACTCTTCTTTCTGATTTCTTGTTTATTATGACAAAGTAATTTTCCCTTCGTCTGTTTCATTACTTATTCCACAAATTACGTGGACATCATTGCCACAGGATCCACAAGGATGGGCTGAACTACACTCTTTTTCACACACTACACAGAATCTATTCGCATTGTTATTGTCAGGCAACTGGTCTGGACTTTCCGATGGCTCCGTTGTCACGGCAGCAGGTTCGTTTGCGGAGGAAGTGGCTGCATTTATAGAATCCTTCATTTCTTGTTCGACGTTCTCAAGATCTTCGTCTGTAACTAAGTTATCGACAACCTCTCTGGGCAGATTTGAGGTGGACAGTCCTTTGCAGCCAAACATGGCCTCATATGGCGACTGCTGAAAAAGAACGGTTGATGAAAAGAACGATTTTTCATGAATTGAATGAATCTGAGATTCTCAGCCCAATATGTTGATTCATTTGTCTGCATCCATGTCATCATCATATTCTGAACATCTTGGTTGGCACGTTCGACTGAACCTTGGCTTTGGCTGTGCCTCGGTTTTCCGTGAACTAGTTTCAGTTCAGGCCACAAGTTCTTTAGTTCATTTATAACTTGATTCGCAAATTCTCTTCCATTATCTGATTGAAGCAGGCTTGGGGCACCTATGGTGGTGAAGACATCCAGTAGCTGGTAAGCAACTTCTTCTGCTCTTTTGCTTTTCAAAGCTCGCAATAATATGAACTTCGTTAAATGATCCTGGTAATTGAGTATAAACTTGTATTCGCCGTCTGGGTTACTTTGCATATCGATAAGATCTACCTGGCATCTTGAGTTAAATTCTTTAAATATCAAAGTTTTTCTTTGAAACTAGACCTTTCTTAAGATTAGACAATTTGGTCTGACACGGCTTGCATAAGCGGAGATACAATGTAATGATTTCCTTGGTGACATTTTTATACTTTCTTTGTAGCTCCTTTTCCATCCTTGTGCGACCTCCATGTCCAATTTTCAAGTGAGTATCATTTAGCAAGTCGAATAACTCTTCTGTGTGCACATAGTACAAAATAACGCTATTGTCTTCTGTTACTGGCACAATAAGTTTTTCTTTGCCGTCAACTTCAATAACATCATATTTTCTTAGTCGACGATAGTCAAACTTTCTTTTTTCTGCTTTGCTTTAGCTTGTTTAACGTCCTCTATAAAAGCACAGTATTTGTCTGCTGAGGATGACGCTATTATTTGCTTCTTTTTTTTTCCGTAACCTATTCAAAGTATCTAAGAAGATAGTTTTCATATCAAATGTTGGTTCCGTAATTACATCACTAACTTCGCCCAGCATGCTAGTCTCGTCAGAAGAAGCCATGGGAAAATCTATAGAATAACAATACGAATTATTGAAATAGAATGCTATACAAACACGAGCCGAGGAATACAATACTCACAATGAAACCGCTGTCAGAATAATAAAAGAAGTCAGAGGCAGGACCTTCTCCGAAAAGCAGCAGACGAATACCATATGCAAGCCGCCATCACACCGGAACCGACAGCTGTGCCGTCTACCGGACAGTCTTGCATCAGCACATCGAATATTGGCAAGGGATTTTCCGGCACTTCGGAAATTGAACGGCCAAAGTAGCATACACACACTGGCAATTTCCAGCACATTGGACTTTGGCCACACGCCTCAGCGAAATTGCGAAATGGCCGGCCAATTCGGGAACTGGCCGAACTTCGGGCTTTGGCCGTAACATATACACCAATATACCAGTGGAGGACATGTTAATTATTATAAACAAATTATGTGATGAAAACATGAACATTTTAGATTCAAATCATATTGATTACGTAACCTTTATGAGACTATTCAAGTTTGTTTCTATAATTTTTTTTTTTAAATTTAATAATAAGTATTGTAAGAACCTTTGTAACATATTTATAAACTGGATAGAACATTCTAAAATCTTGACGTGGAATAAGGTCCAGTACAAATACTTCAGATATGCTGATGATATCTTAATAATATGGTGTGGAATAATTAGACAGTTTAATAAATTTCATCAATTTATTAATTCTATTAATCAAGATTTAAAATTCCCTTAGAGGATGAAAATAATGTTAAACTCCCTTTTCTGGACTTGCTTTTAATCAATAAAAGTAATAGAATAGTAATAATTATGAAAAAACGTTAAAGAGTAACCATGTCCTTAACCTTTTTTTCTGAACATACTGGGTGATCAAGAAATAACAGTTGTTCGGAGCCCTGTAGCGTGTTATGTACTGGACGAAATAGAAAAAAATTTGGCCACCATATATATTAAAGTATGCGGATTCGATTTGACAAGAAAATAAAATTAGTACCAAACAATGCCGATAGGGGAAATTCTGGCGCTGCGGTCGAAAAATGCAGCCTGAAATTTGCTTATACGGGTACTTTGTGACACGATATCGAGGATAAAAGGAGGGGTTGCGGGAATTCTAGTCATTCTGCAAGAAGTCGCCCGTCGATTGCGTTGTCACTACGTGATCGTGCCTTATTAGTCAAGCTGTTTTATCAGCGGGATGAAAATGCCAATGCTGCTCTTCGTGAATAACGGCGGTTAAAATAGTTACGTTGAGGACCGATGACCATAACTAACTTACGAAGAATGGTTGAAAAATTTGAAAGAACAGGAACTCTTGATGTGCAACCAGGTTGAGGACGTAAACGTATTAAGCACGAACAAGTTGAAGAAGTTGCAACTGCCGTTCATGATCAGGCGATAGTTAATAAGCAGGGTACCAGCAGTGCACGTTTAATATCACGAAAAACAGATATCCCATTGTCGACGGTGCAGAAGATATTGCATAAGATCCTGAAATTTTATCTGTATAAGATAACACCCATTCAAGAATTGCTCCCAGGGGACAGAAATACCCGATTAGAGTTTGCTTTGAGATTTTTGGCTGAATTGGAAGTGCTTGACGAGTGGCCGTGGCGTATATTATGGAGCAAAGAAGCTCACTTCCATGTGCACAGTGATATCAACACATACAACTGCCGTATTTGGGCTGATACAAATCCACACGTTGGTCAAGAGATCCCCTTACATTCGCCGAAACTCACAGTTTGGTGTGGGTTCACTGCTTCTTTTATCATCGGCCCGTACTTTTATGAAGAAGTTTGTAGAAATGGACTAGTGACTTGTTCTGCCAATTCCGACATGTATGCCCTATGCTCAAGAACTTTGTGATACCTCAACTACAGCAAAGAAATTGTATCGATTCTATCATTTTCATGCAAGATGGTGCGCCACCGCACATCGGACGTCGGGTGAAGGATGTCCTGCGTCAGCATTTTACAGACGCTAGAGTAATTAGTCGCGCATTTCCCATGAATTGGCCTCTGAGGTCCCCTGATCTGAATCCTTGCGATTTCTGGTTGTGGGGCTACCTGAAAAGCATTGTGTATCAAAGACATGTTCCTGACATTCCTACCTTAAAAGATCAAATAACGTTACATGTCAGACGAATAAATGCCGATATGCTGCGAGCCACCGTCGAAAACTTCGTGTACCGCATGCAATTAGTGGAACATCAGGCTGGTGATCGCCTTGAGCCAAATTTGACGGTTGCTATAATAAACGTTTTTCATTGGTGTTTGGTGTGTTGATATTTACTATTTCCATTGGCAGTTATATATTCTTTTTTCACAAATTATGCGCTTGCAGTGCCAGAATTTCCCCTATCGGCGTGGTTTGGTACTAATTTTTTTTTTTTTCTTGACAAATCGAAACCGCATACTTTAATGTGTATGGTGGCCAAATTTTGTTCTATTTCTTCCAGGACATAAGACGCTACAGGGCTCCGAACACCTCCTGTTATTTCTTGATCACCCGGTAGTATCAATACTAAAAAAAGCTATTCTTCAAGATTAAAAGATTCAAGATTGAAAAGAATTATAGATAATACAGAAAATAAAATATTCTGGAAAATAAAAATAAACAAATGAAAACTACCTTTATGCTAAACGATTACCCAATACACTTCATAAATAAAGTAGTTAATAATTTTTTCAAAAGAAAAGCTAGTAAAGGAATCAAAATTCATAAAGAAAATTTAAAAAAATCTTCAAATTACCATTAGATATAAAATTAGATAAACAAACAAAAGATTCATGTAAAAGAAATGACATCCAAATAATATTTTACAAAAGA
Organism: Thereuonema tuberculata; assembly: GCA_023159025.1. Lineage (NCBI taxonomy): Eukaryota > Metazoa > Arthropoda > Chilopoda > Scutigeromorpha > Scutigeridae > Thereuonema > Thereuonema tuberculata. The sequence continues at coordinate 299,065 of JAFIDM010006943.1, forward strand.
TAATCAATTGATCAAGAAGAATAGAAATGAATTCTCCTTAAATATTATGAATAGAATGAGAGTTGTATACAAACTAAAATGCTGAGATTGTAATGTTAATTATTTTGGTAGCACAGGACGAACTTTAAAGGAAAGAGTATTCGAACATATTAGGGCATTTAACAACGAAAAACAAGGAATCTCTGACTGGGCAGACCACTGCCTACTTAATAATCCTAACCTGGATCCATTAATTACTATATTATTCCGAATCCAAAACGGAAGATAATAACACAGGATTCCACCGTGAACCTAATTCATTTAATTGTATTAATAAGGATAAATACCTTAAAGTTAGTGGATATATTCAAAATAAATTTTAAAAATGTATTAAGAATAAAGATATGTTTCAGTAATATTTTCATTGGTTTGTTAAATAGATTGTTGACATAATATTTACTTTAAATTGTTTTTCACGTAATTGACAATAACGTAATTTAATTTAATGAAAACAGTTTCCTTATGATGATATCAGTATTGTTTTTATTCTTA
>JAFIDM010006943.1:299995-329121 GCA_023159025.1 Thereuonema tuberculata
GATGCCTCGTCGTACTGAGGTGAAATGCTTGTTCTGTGTTTATGGTTGTGTGGAGAATGTCGTCTTCTTCTTGTCTCTATTCTAGAATAATAGATAATTGTAACGAAAGCCCCTCTAATACAGATAGTTTAATTCCTAAGTTGATGTTTACTTGTTTCAAAGAACAGTTCTTAATTTTTCTGTAAACTCGCTGCTTTCCTATTTAGCCCAATTAAAGTATTTAGTAAACTTGGGGTATTTCAAAAATTATCAAATTTAAGAGGTAATTACATGAAAAAAGTAAAATTGCATAAAAATAAAATAAAGGTTTTCGCACCCTCAGCTATCATGTTGGGACTTCAGCATTATTAGGCTTCTTCAGCCAGATTTACCCTTGATGATAGCTCCTGGAGCTTGCTAAAGATGAGGTAATGAGATCTCTAAAGTGACCCCCCCCTCCCCAACAAAATCAACACAACAAACGTCTTGCCTCCATCTCCGGGCTCATAAGAATTTAAAGATATGTCTGCATATGAATTTATTTTATTTACATGATGAGGTAATTCTTGAACAACGAAGTTAACTAGTAATCGACTCTATCCTTTCCAATTCGAAGAAAAATTAAGGTTAAAATAAAAGTAATTCATTTCAATTTTACCATTTTTGCCAGCACAGGAGACTTTCTGCTTCTTAAATTAATTGTGGAGAAATACAACTCGTTTTGTTCTTTTTTTGTAATCTGTCGCAAACGGTACTTTGAAAACCGTTTCAATTGCTCCTTATTTCTGTATTTATTTTATCTTTCGTTAGCAGAAAGACCTTAGATCACGCTTGTACCCATTAGAAAGTATAGAATGCAATTTAAGTTGAAATATCGGTGATTAAGATAATAAACTATTTGCCCTAGGAACCTCAAACTGTAAAAGAAAGGCCAATATGACAAAATTCCCAAGGATTCTTCAGTTCAGTATCTTAGAAACAACATTCGTTTGCATATAATGCTTCTTCTTCTGCTTATTTACTGTAGCTTCCAAATGAGGTTTTTCTTTTAAATTCATTCAAGACAATTTCATTCTATTAATGATTGAATAACTTTCACCTCGAAAGACTACTATTAATCAGTAAAAATCTCGTCAAGACAATGTTTTTCTTATCAAATTTTCATTTAATCTGAAAATTATGCACAAGATGTCTAAAGACACTATTCTATCCACTGAGAATCAACAGAAATTGATTCTATTTCACTTAATTAATAAGAAGCAGTTGAAAACTTGGATTGGATTACCACAAAATTTAAACATTCCACAAATAAAAATTGAGTGAAAAAAAAAAGGACAAACGTCATTGAAACCAAAATAATATCAGATAACTAACATCAGACCATCCTCTTTCATTAACATCAACTTCATTCGATTATTTCTTTTATTATTTTTTAGTAAAATATTTTTTTAAAAAAAAGAACTATTCCGTATTTTTTTCAGTCTGAGAAACATGACTGACATTTGTTACTGCTTTTTTTTAATTCTTTACTTTCTATAGAACCGATGATTTTGAAATCAATTAGTTAGAATCCTAACTGCTCTCAATCCGTGTGTGTGTGTGCGCGTGTGTGTGTATGTGTAGTTCTATCGAATCATTTTAATTCCAATAAATATTTCCAAACAAAATTAAAACTAATCCCGTGATCCTTAGATAATCTCCTGTGATAGATCCACCAAATTAAATCAAAACTGCAAATATTGACGATGAAACAGTTTAATTTTCACCAATTAACGGATTCTAATTAAAGGAACCCCACTTCATGCAGCGTTGCTAAATGAGAAAAAAAAAAAAAAAAGATAATCAAAATTGGAAATAGTGGGAACTTGGGCAAAAGACTTATAAAAGTTCATCCTTTCTTCTATCTACAACGATCAAACGCTATCGATAAAAAATTTAAAAAGGTAGTTCTAAAAAATTACTTAAATTGATAAAAAATTACTTAAATAACAATAGTGCATAAGTCAAATAAAACTCATAAAAAAGTATAAGAAACTGAGATAAATTTCAATAGAAATATTTATTGTTGAGAAATGAAGTTATCTTATAGATGAACTGAAAGTCCTCTTCCCGCTGCTGTTTGGTGATAGATAAGACTCGAAGGAGTTGGATATCAAGAACGACAAATATCACAATCACAGCAGACACAATGATAAGGGGATTTCAAAAAGGAAAAAGGCGGAGGAAAAAAAAAAAAGTAAGTAACTTTTTCTAGACTTTTCTTTCAAATTTCAGAATAATATCTCACATGGACAATCATTTGACTCAGTTCAATCCCCGCGGAAGGCTTGGGTGTGCGTTTTCTTTTTTTATTCCTGATTGAGGAACAATCCATCTTTATGGAGATGATCTTACTTTCATAGAAATTTTACTAATTATTGAGAAACATCTACTCTCAACGTACATACAATATTTAAATATAACTGCACAAAAACATATCAACAAACTGAACAAAATAGTAACCACCAATTTGCTTAAAATCAGCCAACTTGGAAGGAGGGATTTCTTAGTAGTGATTCAAACCACACGATTAAACGCGACTTCTCCAATTCTTCCCTTCCAAGTAAAATAATTTCAACCATTATCTTCTAAGCCTAATTTATTCCAAATCACTAGGAATAATCCAATTATTATTTCATAAAACAAATAAAAAGTATTTATTGTATTGAATTTCTTTCAGTCGCCGTTTTCCCAATTTACAGGGTGATTATAATTAAAGTTCACCTATTTCACGCATTCTACAGCAAAAACTACTTATCGGAATGGCACCAAATTTGCAGTACATCCTAATGACGCCATGGGAAGGACATTCTTTGAAAAAAAAAAATTAGTTCCAAAAATCACCACCTGGAACGTTTGTAGGTGTCAACGCTGACCATGACAATAAAGTACAGCGCTGATATGGGTACAGTCCCGTCACAACATGATAATGGTGATCAATACTATGAAATACTAAAATCTGAAATCACAGAATCTCATGTTCAACTGTTGAACGCAAGGCGTCCATGGAAATGTTGAGCACGTGAAGTGATGTGCTTGCTTTAAGATCTGCCAAGGTTGCTACGCTGTCACGATAAACTACCTCTTTAAGATATCCCCACAGCCAAAAATCGCTTAGGGGATTCGTTGAGCGTTCTGGCCACGCAGTACTGAAGTGCCGGCTGATGACGTAATCATTTGTGAATTGCGGAGCAACACAATTGGCGATATTGATGGGACACCATCGTGCATGAACACTGTTGAATCAAGACACAATTGGTGATGTTTGGATTCACTGATTCATGAGAGCGTATGAATCACGCTCGCACAGGATTGTGAGATTGTCGCTTTTCGAATTGAAATTCACTCCGCTTCAGCTTCAATAATAAAGAGATGCTAATAAGAAGCATCAATTGATGATTTCGACAGATCATTTATTTAATAATTCCAGTCATATTTGTAATTAAAAATAGATTAAAATTTTCAAAAGAAAATAACAGATATCGTTTTCAAATGAAAGAAGCTCCCCCAATTAAGATAAAAAATAAAGATAATTATTAAATAGGAGATTCCGGAAATTACAAACTTAATAAATAATGAGTTGTTATAATTTGGTTGATTGCAAATTAAAAATATTAAATTTGTTTGCAAGAATATGTTGACAGTAGAATGTACTGGTATATTTCGTTGTGTACATTTATACGACTATTGTATTGAGATTTTGTTATTCTGTATTTAAACTCTGTCAAAATGGATAATACGTAGCAGCAACATGTTGAGGAAGAGTTTATTGATGATTGACCCATTTTGTCTATATGTTATTAATAAAGTAAGATCTACATACGCCGTCTTTTCGTACTATTCCAACGGGCCATAACCCAGGCAATGTCAGGGTAGATGACCAATGAAAAGCAAGCTTAAAACACTCTTGTCTTATACGTTTCATATCGCCTTCCATCACACGGAAAATTTACACTTCTCAATTATCATCATACGTACGTTTTATTTACGAAAAAAATAGTATTGATATATATTAAAATCATTTATTCAATGCATCGAATAGGCAAAAGAATGTTTTTAATTAATTAAAATAGGAAGTCTATTCAGTTTTTTTCATCGTTTCTTTGTTTTCAGTTTCGATAAATAACTCAACCTCGTTAAATCTCGATCAACGATATGTTTTTGAGATTCCAATCACTCGTCGATTCAAATTTTCAGACTGAAATTCTGTAATGATTTTGATTAATAACTTTTTCTGAAAGCATCCACGAAAACATAAGGAAAAGATGACTTCCGTACGTGCATATCATTTTTATAATCGATAATTTCGAATAAAGAGATACAAATCGATTGGACTTAGTCCAAAAGTTCTACAATTCGTCACCAGGAGCTCTAGTACAATATACAGTGCAGTGGCTTGAGAGTACAGTGCGGCCAACGGACATCATCTTTTCTATTGGCTAAAGCTTCCGCCGCCATGTTATATAAAATAATTAACTGTCATAATCAATTATTAAGTTTTAAAAAAAATTTAACGATTGTATATCTTGCTTAGATTTGGTTACTCTTTTCACCTTTGCTTTTCATTTCAATAAAGCCATACACCTGATTAAGCACTAAACAATTTATAAACATAAAATAAAATTCTGTCTTCTATTGTTAAAATAAATAACTGTCTTCAATTTGCTGAGAAGCAACTTTAATCTTATGTATCCCACTTTTGCTTGAACAAAGTTTTAAACCCCACTTCTACTTTTGACAGAAAACACACAATGTAATGTCCTTTTCACTCTCCTTACTCCTCTTCCTGGGATTAATAAGTTGAATCAGCTCATACTATTTACTCTAGATTCATTCCATTATCTGAATAAGAAAAAAAACAAAAACTTATTGAGCTATTAAGCTAATATTTTTATAACTGATATGAAAATAAGCTACAGTTACTTTGGAAGCTGAAACTTAAAAGAAAGTTAAAATATCTCAAAAACTACTGGATTTAACAAAAAATGTGTATTTACAAAATGTGCTAGTTTTTTAAAAGAAGTAAAATTAGCTTTTTTTTTCCAATATTTGAGCTCATTATCCAAAATGGCGGCTATATGACCATGATCTGAATCTCGTGACCAATTTTTTAACACTCTTACAGATGTGTTAGCAGAGCCAGCAATCAAATTAAGGCACATAAAAATGCACACACTTAAAGACTTCTGAAGATAAACTGAATCCTTTAATTGATGACGTTATGCAATGTTTGGAACTTGATCATTTATAATTTAAATAATTATAATAATAATTATTATAATTATAATTTATAATTTAATGGAAAACGAAAAAAAATCAGGAAATGAATTTAGAAAGAAAGTGTTTCAAATCAAAACATAGTAAGAAACTCTCCCCAAACCTTGCATATACTTTTTATCAATCTATTTCAATTTTAGTTCAGATTCTTTTATTCCATGTTTTAAATTTATCGTCTAAAGATATTACATTGGAGTAGGAAACACTTAAAGCATCACATTGAACTGCTTTATGTTACTATCAAAAGATGACAGCTTCGATTTGTTTTCCTCCAATAATTGAAATATGGGAAAGTTCTCTATAGGTTAAAAGCAAGCTAAAAATGAGTACGTTTCAGAACCTTCCAGTCTTCTGAAATGTTCATCAGCCTAATAAATAGTTATTAAGAGTTTCTAATGTTAACAGAATTGTTTAATTGCGATTTTTTCTTTCCTTTTTTTCACTTATTCGTGTTTTATGATAAACTCCTTGATATCATTTTTGGGAGAAAAGGGGGGAATAAAAGGCGAATTACTTTTACCTTCACCCAAACACAAACAAACTTATGCACAATAATTTAACGTGTGTTTTTCATAGTATAAATGATTGTTCAAACCATTACACGTGTATCTTTAAGTTAAAAACAAAACTGTATACAATAAAAATCCACTACCGGTTTCGTAAGCTCTTATTGCCAGGTTCGTCAGGTGGTACCTACAGATGTTTCATGTCAATTACATACACCTAATATTAAATATCAATGAAATTCAAGTCTGTTAACCAATCGTTATGACTATTGTCGTCAAGGTTGATCCATATTCAAATGAAGGTGGAGATATGTATATGGACGTTATAAAAAAAATAAATAAGAAAAGCGTTGGTAATAAATGGATATTTTACAAATCTTTCAAAAAGTTGCATTACACTATAGCAGAGGGAAAAACAAGAAATGAAGGATGTGCTACAAATAAAAAGATATTTGACTGATCTATGAACACAATTGACACGCACAATTTACGCAAAGGATTCGCACCCTTTGCGTAAATTGTGCGTGTCAATTGTGTTCTTAGATAGTTCATTCCGCACGTTAAAGAAAGATTAATATTTGACTGATGTTTTAGTAAGTTATGCTGTACTACATTTTGAACTGATAAGGTGTCATTAAATTGATGATGGATTCTTTGCATCGTCTAATTGTTACTTTACCTAATATTTTGTCAATCTTTACATATTATAGATTTACAACATTCACAAATATAGCAAAATTACACTACTAATTTACACGATGCAAAGAATCCATCCATATCACGTGAGGATGCTAGCACATTCTGTATCTGTGAACAATCACAAACGTCATCATTACATTAACGTTTCTCATCATTTAATTTACACGCCAAGTTAAAAACCCGAGATTACTTCATCACAGTCAAACTGACCAGTTTTGTTCAAAAATATTTAGAAATTTTAACTGCTTATATTGTTTTAAAATGTGCCGTTAACTTATTTATTTCTAAAAAACCGAGTATTAAAAAAATATTAACAGTTAATATTCATTAATATATGACGATTATTTTATGTTTTATTAGATTTTACTTTTTGTTGATTAGTCCATTATTATAATATACAGACATTCGTAATTTTTAAGGACCCAGTCTCAACCTACAAGCGCACGCATGCACAAAACAACAACAAAAAGACAAGAATCAGGAAACTCTTGTCTATATTCTATGTTCTTACCCCTCCTGGTAAGAAAAAAAAGGGAGATCTTTGGAAAAATTCGTTTTATCACTGATTTATGACTATTCCTTTTTATTTACTTCATCAATGGAACCTTTACTTTGAGGTCTAAGTGCTGAAACGGATAAATTATCCGCCCCTTCTTTAGCATCCTCCTACATGTATTTTTCTTATATCTTAAAGAATTAAAACAATAAAGAAAACATTAGTCGTTCAGATATTTAAGACAGGTTGAGATGATTCCTACTCTGTAGATTAGATTAATTGAAAGTGGGTGGCATGACTGCCGAGCACGTCGACCTGAAAGATCTTTTGTACTATCCCACGGAAAGAAGGACAGACGGAGAGAAAGACTGAGAAAGGATGGTGTGAGATATGCAGGGGAAACGGGAGAACCTGCCCTGCGCGGATCGCCACCATCAACGAAACCCACATGAGAACCGAACCCGGGACTCAGAGGTGAGAGGCCGGTGTCTTAGCGACATCGCCAACCGCAAGGCCTTCCTATTCTGTAAGTCATAAATGACATAACTCATCAAAAAATATTAAATTTTAGCGTCCTGAAATCCAGCCGATTCACAAATGAATTCATATCAGAGTTCACTTAAAATTAAAAAGTAAGAATATTTATAACTAGTAATATTTGCGTTCATCTTTTAATATTATTATACGTTTAGGTTCCTGAAGGAAACTGAAAATGTGTACTTACTCTTCATCACGTGGATCAGGTAAAGATCTATGCACTGAGATCAGATCACTGGCATATTGATTGAAGGCATTCTTTTTCCACCCTTCATCTACAAGTTTCTTCTGTTCTGCAGTCATATTTTTTGGTAATACAACCGCCCTGCCCTTTTCACCAGGAGCATTGAAATCGTGTGGTATCTCCAAGACCCCCTGCAGACCCTGGTCTTGGGGTCGGGGTTGTTCCTGTGGGGGTTCTTCCTGCTGTTGCACTCCGCCATCATCTGCTAACTGCTCCTGTAAAGCCAAGTCCTTGACGCCCTCCCCACTACTGTCTTTCTTCTCAAAGGCAACCACTTTAGGCGGATCGTGGGTTTTTTCGTTAAGACCAAGTAGCACAACCACAAGGAACCATCCGGCGGGAAACAGCAGCACCAACTTGAACACAAGTGATCGACGTCGAGACAGCAGAGCCATCGCGACTCCTCAATGACACGACGTTCTTTCACCCACTGCTGCATGCAGGACCGTCGACTGACGAAAGGCGGACCTACAACAAAAACATTAATGCTCTATATTAATATTCAACATTAAGTAATAATAAACAAAAGCCACTGAAATGATATTCTTAATAATTTCTAACAGAACTGAACTAAGAAAGAACTATAGCACATGGCTACTTCTACAAAAGAAAATTATTTAGAGCACAAGTCTACTTTATGAACAGAAAAGACAAGAAAAACAAGTTCATTCTTAATCACACTTAATAATTAAATTATTATTTTTTACTATAAATTCCTTTTATTTGTAATTAGCGAATTGTTTAATTAATACATTAAACTTTTCAAATCCAATTTCAGCTGCTTTTGCGTCTGTTTGCGTTTAGAAACAGAACAGCTTTTCATTTCATTAAAATCACTGCAAACACTAATCAATAATGATTAACCAATCACAACCTTTGTAAATATGTTTTAAATTTCATATATTCATGGAAAAATTTAATATTACATTTCCTGTCTCTGATTATGGATTTTCTAATATCTTAAAGAGTTAGAGCAATAAAGAAAACATCACTCGATCAGATAATGAAAACGAACAACATGACTCCTACTCTGTAAATGACATGACTTGGTGCTACCTCGGTTCTACAATATTTGTTGCCTTCATAAGAATCAAATATCAAAAATTCATGCAAACTCATGTTACAATAGCAGAATTTTTACAGCAAATTACTTACTTAAGAAAAAAAATGTAAAAGCAACTCGTAAGGATTACACTTGCAAATTCTTGTGGGTCAACAAATTTCTATCTGTTCCGCCTGTAGCCTATTTTATGTTTTTCTATATTCTGAAAACGATCCTTAAAAGCAGTCAATCATTAAAGACCGATCTTCACCACTAGGTGTTGTGGCGATGCTTTGTCTTCCGTCAATTGTAGAGTGTATTTGTTTTCACTACAAGAACCAATTGACCAGAACCCGTATACATTTTAACCTCTAAAAATGACCAAGAACTAAATTCAGGCCTACTGAGCCCAAAACAGGACAAAAGCAACAAAACATTATTCTAAAGGACAGTATCCAAAAAGTGGGAGGTTTTTTTGGCTGTGACCTTCACCAATCACTTTCCAAGACTGAGCTCCCTCAAGCAACCAACGTCTTAAGACCATTGAACATGGATCCGAAAATCGGTCGACGGATCCATGTGCAATTAAGGGGAGCGAAGGAGACCAAAATTATCATATTGAAATGAAAAAAGGTAACGTGAATGACACACAATTTACGTATAGGATGATTCAGTCCAAAATTTACATATTCAAAACACCCTCATTCGCTTTACCTTTTTTCATTTCAATATGATAATTTTGGTCTCAAACGCTTCCCTTAAGCTCCTTGCACATGGATTCGTCCGACCGACTTTTGGATCCATGTGCAATGGGCTTTAGGTTTGGACTACACAAGAAAGTTGAAAACGCCGCGTTGCTAATGCCCAAAAATGCCTGGTCTACATGAGAGCGTTGACAACACTAGATGTGGACTACGAGAGAGTTGCTAACGCCGTGTTAGTTTAGCTCCAAGACATTCTTATAGGGTTGATATAAAGGAAAATGCACCCTCGAGGCCTAACACCACACCGACGCCTCGTGTAGACCACAGTTGCCAACGTGGCGTTCTGAGCAAAGACGGATTTTTTTCACCTGATCGTTCACAGGTTGAGTCATAAATGATAACGATCATTTTCACTAGTGGGCTGACGAAGGGGCGATAACTGCGCGATTCTTGGAACCTTGGGAGGAGGTCACGCTGTCCAAAAGATGAATGGCTCCGAGGCTATTTTAGCTGTTATTTTAGCTTAGACTTTTTCACATCTATAATATATTATCAAAATGAAACTGTCAGAAGTACGATTTAAAATGAAAACTGAAAAAAAAAACAAAAAAAAACCTGTAGTTCCTGCTTTTTAAATCAAAACAACTTTACCTAAATATATATTAAATGCCATATTGTTTTACAAAAATCGTTTTAAATGTTAGGAACAAATCGAAATATTTAACAAAAAGTAGCTGATTTTTTTTGATTTTAATACAATAATGAAAACAAAAACTTCAATAACGAAAATTTGGTTGAGAGAAATATAAATAGCTCGAGGCAGTAATAGGCGCTAAGTTGCCATGGATGGTTGTGGTGGACAGATGGCCTATTTTAGAAATCATCGATAGATATTTTGCGGTCATTTTGTTGAGAAACGAAACGACCACCTCAATGATTTGCTTCCAGTTTCAATGTTTTCTTTCTTTATTTCTATTTATGAATCTCTTAAATTCCATTTTTTTTTCTTATAATAATTACCAAATGTCTTTACTCCGATTAAAATTAAATGCATTTTGATCTTCACTCAGAAATTAAGAAAAAGAAAATACGAAATCGAATAAGGAAATGGCTTCGTCAACCCAAGTGTTTCTGATTGGCTTTCGGATTATTCCCGCCAGCCTCATGATTGGTCTATCGCTGATCTTTAACGAGTGCCCAGCAACGTCTGACGTCACAAACTGCCTTAAGTCCTGTGCGGTGCTAGGCTGTAACAGACAACTTCCTTGTGACCCTTAACTCTTTTATACTTAGCTGTGGGTGAAGATGGTCAACGTCCAAGGATTTCGGATCCATTCATTATCTCATGGTTTTATCTCCGGAAAAAAAGGAAAACTCTTTTAGAACAGAGAAATTCCTTTGAAAATCGCCACATTTTTTAACTTTCCAGTTAATTTGTTAATGTTACTTATTTAGATTTAATTAGACCAGCGAGTGTCTTGTGTCCAGTCGATCATATTTTGTTTTATACAAAATCTATAGTAGCTATAAATATGAATTTTTAATGCTCACATAGAAATCCATGTAAAAAGTGCACAATATCACATTTTCTAATACAATATACAATTTAGAGAAATAAAGAACCTCCCTTTACCCTCAGAAATCTTATTGGGATTACCAACAGCAGAACTACAGTTAGTACGACATAATACACCTAAATCACTCTCCCTAACTGAGGAATTAAGACAAGCTACATTAGAAACGATCCATACAAGGTATCCTGAGCATGAATGGCTTCATGTCTACACCGACGGATCCTTTAATCCAGGGTCAGGCGCTACGGGAGCGGGATATTACTGCAAGTTTTTTGAAGATCATTTTGCTGTTGGAGCACCCCACAGTAATTATGATGGAGAAATTGCAGCGCTAGAAAGAGTGACGGATATTTTAGCAGTTACTAAAACACATAAAAAAACTGTTTTTTTCATAGATTCTAAGGCCGCCATCCAGGCACTTGCTTGTAATCATCGTACTGATTGCGATATAACTATTAGATGTCGAAAAAAATTGAATTCACTGCAAGAGTTAGGCTGGACAATAATACTTCAATGGATCCCAAGTCATGTGGGTATTCAGGGTAATGATCGAGCGGACGAACTAGCCAAATTGGGAACATTTCTCCCTCAACCTGTAGCAGTACCATCCCTATCTTCATTTAAGACCAGAGTAAATTTTGCGGTACATAGATTCTGTGATATGGAAAATAGAAGAGCTGCTGATGGAAAAAAATGGGAACAACTAATTTCTTCTGGTCCCATTAGTAGAAATCTTCCCAGACCTATTTCAGTGGCAGTCTTCCGTTGTATTACTGGCCATGACTATCTGGCGTCTCACCTATTTAAAATAGGAGTTTTAACTACTGATAAATGTTTATTTTGTGAACAACCTTCTATGAATGCGGAGCACTTATATAGTTGCAAAGAATTAGAAGATTCACGAAATTCCTTCGACTGAAACTGGTATCTATCTTCTGGCTCATCTTTACTGGTCAGCGCGGCGCTCAATGGCAGAAATGCCAAGAGCTGGCGTTGGCTAATCAATCAATCAATCAATCACATTTTCTAAAACCGTAAATTTTATAAGAATTATTTGTTTTTAAAAACATGGAAAGATCCGTAAGAAAGGCAATGACAAAAGTGCCTTTATTTCTGAAACCATAACAAAAATTTTAAAATAAGAAGAGAAGTGAACTATGCTAGAGGCTCGTATCTATGGAAACGAATACACAAGGGAACAAAGTGAGACGGTGATTTCCTTGACTTCATGTGGCAAGACCGAGCTCATACAAGCTTCTCTACAGGCACAGGGTTCATCCACTTTGCAATGCTAGAACCACTCTCTAGATAAGGCGGCGCTGTTTCTCAACGAAGTAATCATTTTTAAATCGTATTGATTGAAAAAAAAAAAAAATCTTTAAATTACAAAATTAATCAGACAATGAAGAAAAAAAAAATCTTATTTCTAATGTTCAATAAAATTAAGTGAACATCTGTTCCTAGATTTATGGTTCCAAAAATTTATTTCTGTTTTTAAAGAGAAATCCGATAAAGAAATACATTAAGTCAAGAAATAATGATAAAAGATACACATTTCTTCCGTATTTGACTAAAGTGAAAAATCAATTTTCTCTACTGGATGTAAATTCATACAAATAAATTCAGATGTTTTTAGAATTTCCAAGAATAAACAAATACAGATAATTAATCAAAGCCTAAAATTTATTGATAACAATAAAAATTTAGCTACTAATGTAAAATAGATGACTATTGGAATTAAATTTTAACGATTTTATTAATCGCTATTCATGATACACAAAATGAAACAAAACTAAGGAAAAGTTACTAGGCAACAACTAGTTCTTACCCTGGTGGCAAGATTTTCAACTATACAAAGACGCTATACGCACTTAACTTTGCATTGTTATAAAATGCAAGGTTATGAGTTATTCGTCTCTTTTTAATCCCAAATCTTTTAAACACTTTTGATGCTTGATTTTGTTAAGATGTTCGTAGGTCTCTCTTCCATAGCTTTGTATTTCACATCAACATGTCCAGATTGATAAACACTCCGAACGAAATGTGTTTACGATGTGTTTACTTTGATTGTGGAATACATGATTCTTAAGTAACTTTTGTGTCCTTGAAGATTACAGTTTTCTTACGGGCCTCCTTAAGCTTAGAAACGCACTATAGGTTTGTCAATCCAAACCCAAACCCAAAACCCCTCTGTGGTTTCACATCCCATCTGAAGAGACTTTTTCAAAATGAAACATAATCCATCTAAGAATCGGAGAAAAAACCTCACTGAGTAATTAGCGAGAACAATTGAAAAGTCTCTTCAGAGGGGGATGTGAAAAACCACAGAGGGTCAATAAAAGGGTAAGAACCCTTTTATGACTTCGGTTTGGGTTGACAAACCTTACGGGAGCTAGGCTTAGAGATGCTCGGAGGCTTCTTTGGTAGTCACACACATATTCTGCTTATGTGCAACGGTTGCTGTTTGCTTGATTCCCAACTAAAAGCTAACTGAACATACGCCTAGAATACGATCAATGGTTGTTTGGTTGAACAAGCTCCATCAACTGAATCTCCACTCCTTTTGTATGGTAACCATAGTCCACTTAGAACTCTTTCCAATTCTCTTCATCAACTAACTCAATGTACTTACTTACTTAATGCACATCATGTCTTGTATACACTGCATTAATGATCCTATTTAGCTCTTCTAGGGATACTTCAATGAATCTTCTTCTGAACTATTTTTTGACTTGATTAGTTTTCGTTTAGCGTCCAAAGGAATAGCAATTGCCTTAGCTTCTTCCATTTTTTACTTGTTCAAAAGATAGTCTGTGTATTTTCTTTGTTTCTGCATGTTGATTCAATTCAATGCCTAAATAATAGTGTAATTTGCCTTGAGCTTTCATCTCGAACTTCATTTCTTGTTTAACTGTTGCAGTTGTTTATCTTTACTTGCAGCAGTAACTACTCATCCACCTAAATGATGATATATATGACATCTACCCCTTGTTGTTGTGACTAAACACATGGGGCGACATTCAGTGGATTAAGCCCCACTTCTCTGTGTCCAATTTCTTGTACCACTCTCGTTCAGGTTGTTTGAGTCCGTACAAGGCCCTTTTAATTTTACATGACGTCTCCTTTAGAGTCCTTTCTATCACTCTTTCATTGTTTTCGTAGCTTCTTATCGTTTTTATTGTTGGATTCTTTTATCAATTGTCTGACGGTATCTTCAAGTAGCCTTGATAGTTCTATGAAGATTCCTATTCTAACTCACCATTTAAAAACACTGAAGTAACATCTAGTTGCTCTAACTTAAGATTATACTCAGCTGCCAAAGCCATTATGATTCTGATTGAACTTGCTCTGGCAACGGGAGCAAAAGTTTCCTTGTAATCAATCCTTGCTACTTGATTGTATCTTTTTGAAACTAGTCTTGCCTTCTTTCATTCAACTTTTCCATCTGCTTTGTACTTTGTTTTTAAAACGAATTTACAGCCTTTGGTCGTTGTATAATATCCTATTTCAGATTGCTTCCTTCCAATCGTTAGCATCTGCACGCGTCATTGCTTCGTTGATATGTGTGGGATCTTGTATCCATGATGAATCGTTTTGTTGTTTACTCACGATGGTACTATTCCTGAATACCAACTTTTACTACTTTTTATCGGTCGCCCACGTTGTCCTGTTCTTAAAGTGGTAGGTACAGGACCGTGCTTTAATTTTGGTTCTTCTATTTAGTCTCGCTATCTGTGGCTTCGTTATCAGCACTTGTTCAGTGGAACTACTGCTATCACTGGATCAATTTTCTCTTTGTCCTTTGGCTCATCAATGAAACTATCCTATCCTTCATTAGCTGAATCTCTACTGATTATTTAACCTTTCTTTCTTGTCCCATTTACGGTTTTGCTTCGTTACAGAAACCAATTCTTTTGTTTGAGCCTGAAATTTTCCTTTTTCTGCTACTTTTGTTCAACGAATGGAGTTTGATATGAAATGTGCTTAAATGACAAAGTATTGGCTTTCTCTATAGTTTCTGTGGTGTCTGACTTTTATTTCTTATGTAGTTTGATATTGTAAATTTTTGCTTATGCCCATAATGAAGGTCTCATGTTTAACTAAATCATGCGCCCCTCCCGACAGAAAAGTTGTCTCTGCCGGCCGCAACCTAAAAAAACTTTTTTCTTAACAAAAGATGTAAAAATATTAATGGATTATTTTGAATTACATATAAATAAATTTATTTTTATTTGCACAAGTATGAAATTTGCATTTGAGTAATTGAAAATATGACAACCCTAATCATGCTCAAGCGACCTAACTGACACAAAATACAATGATTCATCTACGTTACACATCGAACAGTGTCTGTTCAGTCTTACGTTCGAGACAAAAATATAAGTCTCGAAGTGAACAGACACTGTTTGGAAGGAATTAAATAATAATAAACATTAAGATCAGTGGAAGAAAAGGAACTACAATAGTTTTGTATCGAAGGCAAGAATAAAATATCATGTTTGACGTAAAGGAACTTTATTGCAGTTTGTAAGGAGTAAAATCATATGACACAAAATCACAAAGTAAACTATATCCAATACGTTGGGAAATTTCATGACTTCAATCTGACCATTTTCAAGTGGAGTTAAAAAGTACTTTTGTCTCTTGAAGTGGAAATTCAGTTGTATTTATAACTTGTATTGCATTAGCTAAACAGGTTATATTCTTAAAATAAAGGGTGAGACCAAATTGTATACTAAATGACATCCTAGTACAGCTGTTTCACGCAAATATGGCGATCATCAGCCAGGAGCAGTCATCAGTATACAACCACGTCTCGGTACTCGGGCCTATATAAAAAAACGTCGAAATAAATGTGGCACCCGAAAAGCTAAACTAAGCAATAAAAAACTCGCCAAAAGGATAAATTGCGAGAAAACTTATTTATCCTTTTGGCGAGTTTTTTATTGCTTAAGTTTAGCTTTTCGGGTGCCACATTTATTCCGAGGTTATATTCTTCTTTAAAAAAAATGTAAGCTATCAATGGAAAAATGATTTGTCTTGCAACTGATGACTCGCCTGGGTATTACTAATGGAGTTGGTGCAAAACTAAAAGAAGCACGCAATGAATACGATAATAATTATTTTTCTTGCATTATTCACTAGCAAGCATTGTGTTCACAAGTTTTAAGTATGTGCTAAAAACTATCGCTAAAATTGAAAATTTCGTTCGAGCACGTGAACTTAATCATCGCTTCATTTCTGGAAAACATCCGAAGTGAAAACCCAATTTATCCTCTATGGTACGGAAGTTCGAAATCATGAAGTCTTAAAACGATTCTTCATATTTCTATACAACATCGTAATTCTCTTGAAAACAAAAATTATGAATGTGCTGAGTTAAAAGACGGACAGTGGATCAAAGATTTCTCTGTTGACGTTACAAGTCATCTTAATAAGTTTCAAGGCAAAAGTCACATTGTTGCCACGCTATTTGATAACCATTAACATTTTTGAAAGTTGCAATCCCTGTTTCTAAAATCACTTTAATTGAAATGTGCGGAATATAATCACCAAATGAAGTTATTAGAAACGGAGTTCGTTAGAAGGTTTTCTGATTTCAAAAACTGAATTACAGTTTCGTCTTTTACTTCGTCTCTGTCCATTGATACTTAAATTGTTGATGATAAAAACTTACAAATGGAATTAAATGAGGCTCTTTGTTGAAACAAAAGAGACAAAAAAGTTGGAATTTCAGAACTGTCCACTTATTTACCTGTAGAGCGATTGTTGTCTTTCGTAGACTGGCTATGTTCCAGAGCACAGATTTAGGCGAGCAACTATTTTCTTAAATAAAAATTCCAGAAAGATCCAGATGAAGTGATCAGCATTTATCGTCAATTTTGAAAATTACTTCAGCTCCAGACATTCAACCAAATTGGGATGATTTACTTTATGGTGCCTCAAAAACATAATATAAAAATTTCATATTTTTTTTGTTTTCTGTATAAATAAATGATGTAAAATATTTTCTGTTCGAAAAATAACTTCTTGTTTGGTCCTTATTTGCTTATTTTTTTAATATTGAAAACATGCTGCCTTCGGCCTAATGCAAAAATACCTTGTGTGGCCCTCGGTGCAAAACCAGTTGGACATGCCTGCAATCAATGAGATTTGCCTCGAATTTGGCTGTTTATCATTTTCCTTCCATGGCTTTTTTTTTCCAATGAAAATTTTCTAAACTTTCTGGTAAATTATACAGAAGAATGATGGCCAGCAGGTCGTTATGAATTTCTAAATTCATTTCTTGTACGTTATTCAACAACATCAAAGAACTCTGAGAATTGAGTAAGCAAACCAAGGCACAACGCTACAAGAAAGGATTCGCACCCTGAGTTGTCACCGGGAAAAGACTTCGTCCTTATTAGGACTCATCAGCCAGTCAAATTCCACCGATGACAGACTCAGAAGGTGCGAGGGGTAAACCCCGAAGGCTTTATTTAATGCTATAATTAAATTCCTTTTGCGCCTAGCAGATTGCAGGACAAGAGATAGTTGTTTTTTGTTTTTTATTTAATTTTTGGTTAGGATTTCTTCGGGGGGAGTTCCCGCTCTCGGGAGCGAGTCCCGGGGAAGCTGATCCCTCGCACCTTATGAGTCTGTCATTGGTGGAGTTTGGCTGGCTGATGAGTCCTAATAAGGACGAAACGGTCTGTCCCAGTCTCTTCCCGGTGACAACTCAGGGTGCGAATCCTTTCTTGTGCCATTGTTTGCTTACTCAATTTCTTTTCATCAAAGAACATGGTTTTTTTTAAATTTCTTGCGAATCAGCGCTTCAACAATGTAGCTTTCTTTGCTGGTCCCTCAGACTGACAAATGCTATCAACTGTTCATCTCTTCACGTTTTCTAAGTCTGCCCTTGTTTCAATTCATTTGGATGAAATCAGCTTTTGTCTTCTACTTAGCTACATTCTCTACAGTAGCTTGATTTTCTGTTGGCCTTTCATTAACTTACCCCCATCAATCATTTTTCATTAAATAGCCTCTATTTGTATCTTCCAAGTATCGAAGTTGTCCTTTTAAAAAAATTCCTAATAAAAACAAAGTACTCGGTTTAACCTTCTGCAGCTCCAGTTGAACAAAACGTCAAATCGAAACGACGCGACGTGGTCAGCAGCTTAACATAAAAGTTCACTTCGTTTCCTTTAGTATGGTTTTTCTGGAAAACTTTAAAAAAACTTAGCATCGCTAGACCCATAGACTATTGTTAAATTTTAAATAGGACATTGGACTTAAATTTCAACGATTTTATTTATCGCTATACATGACACACAATGAAACAACTAATTCTGGTGGTAAGCTTTACAAAGAAGCTATTTGCATTTAATTTTGCATTATTACAAAACTCAAGTTCCAACATTACCACTAAAACATTCTAAAGTTTTCAGGCTTTTCATCAATTTTTGTTGTTGTTGTCATGTTGAGGTAAGCGATGTCTTTAATTGAAGACACCGAGTCAAGAACCATTATTTTCCCCAAAGCGCATGTTTTATTATTATTTTACGTAAAAAAGAATTGTTTGGCATTTTTAGAATAAGAAAAGAAATAATCCATCTCCGATTCTTATTTTCTGAAATCAAAATCTTTTAACGAAGGAGTCTCATTTTGTTAACATCGTAAAATGAGTTCTAGGATGTAGAATAAAAATATTCGGAATTCATTCTAAAAATTAGTAAAAGATAAAAATTGTCATTTAAAAAAAAAAAAGCAATTATAACAAATTCCACGATGAATCTGTACTCGCTTTTCTTTTAAATTAAGTAATTCCTAAAAGAAATTTATTTTTCCTAAGACGACTGAAAAGCCAGCACTAATTAGAGAATTAAAAAACAAAATTACAACTTTTATTTAGTTTCAAAGCACGAAGAAACCAAATTAATGAAATAACAGAAATTACAAATGCTAATTTAAGAAAAGAATAACTAGAAATAAGAATAATTGCAAATTCTAATCCAGATGTGACTTGCTTGCTTTCTTTTTTTTAGATAAATCTAAAATGAATAACGATGTTGACATTCAATGGATTCAATTACCTCATGTTGACAAAAATCCTTAACTTGTTTATGTCTGAAAGGATGTGACTGACCTTTCACCCGAGAAGAGATTGCTGACAGAGTTCTCTACTATACTAAAGACACATTTTTACAAAAAATTTACAAAAATAAAGTTTAATTATAATTAATGATTTCAATAACATTTTTAACTTGAAGCAATTTAACATCTACTTTTAAAAGAATTTACCCAATTTCTAAAATGTTAGGACGGAAAAAGAAGAAAGTAAACAGAAACAAACAAAAACAATCTTCTCAATTTTGGAAACGAATCGAGCAGCAACAACAGAAAGAAAAAATGGGTGATTAAGGTCTTCTAAAGGAAAAATTACAACAAAATATTGTCGTTTAAAATGCATTACATTTTTCGTATTGAAATGAAAGAATTGTCTGCGAATGAAGAAAAAACAGGATTACAATTTTTATAAAGGATTCTAAATTTTATTTTCAATTGAACCGATATTAAACTAATAAAAAAATAAATAATCGGGATTTTATTTGTCAATTTGTTTATAGCATTCCTACGATAGATTAGAAGCATCCAGAAGAGAATTAACAAGATAAAACCCTCCCCCCTTTTTCCATTTGTTTTAGAAAAACTTATTTTACAAAATATTATCAAAATATAAAATTAGGGTTGGTAGGGAAAAAAAATTGATCTTGTAAAATCAAGTATTAAAAAAAAAAAATCAATCTCTTCTGTTTTTTTACTAAGTCTATTAAAAAAAAAAAATATATATATATATATATAATCGGGAATTTAAGATTCTAAGAAATTCCATTTTGTTTTAAAGATCACTATTTTTTTCTAAATTCTACTGAAACTACATGAATTTATAATTTTAATTCAATAATTCATCGTAAATTTTTACTTTTCATTTCGAAACTTATCTTCAATTTCTTTTATCTTTTCCTTCACAAATAAAATTAATTTTAAATTAAAAAAATTAAAAAAAAAAGTTAAATTTAAAGTAAATACCAAAAATGCTGCTGATTGAATAGAAATAATTTATCTACAGTAGAACCTCATTATAACGGACTAATAGGGACTGAAGGTTGTCCGTTTTAATGAAAGTCCGGTTTATAACAAATAATTCTTATAGGGATGTAATGCAGCAGGGTGTATATCAATGAAAGTACAATAGTTAGCTATAAAAAGTGTTTATTATATATCAATTAAAAAACAGCCTTCAACATAGTAGGTTGAATTGAAAAAGATGTGCATGTATACATTGCATTAATCTTTAGAACATGAAGGTCCTGGTTCATGTTGATTGCTTACATTCATTGGTTTGAAAAAATAATTTATTTTCTGCTGGGTTTGTTTGCTGCTTATTTCTTCAGTTAATAACTGACCGGAAGTGCCGTATGTTTTCATAATATGGAAACACATTTTCATTTGCCAATTGTTCAACATTGAATAACAAAATTTAAATGGTCTTTCACTTCGCTCACCTTAATTGTAGGCTGACAATTTTTTTTAAAACTGTCCGTTATAAGCGATGTCCGTTATAATGAGGTTCTACTGTATTTTATTAAGATATTTCTCAATCATATTCATCTCCTACCATTAATATGTTTGGGGGTCAATAAATATATTTTAATACATTAACAAAATTATTATCCTCGGGTGATTTTTACGATTTGGTCTTGATTTCTTTCCGTTCCCTCTATTTGGAAGCATAAAAAATTCTTTTCAAATTATTAACAATTTTTTGGGACATCTTATGGCCCAACAATATCAGAAGCTACCAATTACCGGGTGTGACTACTCAAACAGACATAATATGTGTATGTGTCCATAGATTGGCTCATAATTCGTTCAATTAATGTATGGTTTTCTGCCCAGAAACCGATTTGGGCCAAAATTGACACAAACACAAATCCTAGTGAGAAAAAATTTTCGGCAAAATTTTGGTGCGAAAATCGCACGCGCTCTGGAGTTAAAGCGGAAAAACCGGGAAAATGAAGGGTTTGGGAGAAAACTTTTGTAACAAAAGTGGCGCCACCTATAATAACTATTAAGATACACATATTCAATTTTATTCAATTATTTCACTTTCAGCGGGATTTTTAAATGCTTAAAAAATAAAATCGAAAATTGCGCCCTCTAGCGGATCTTCGTCCCACTAAAAATCAGAAAGAGCGAACTTGAATTGTTTTAAAATCTGCATTTTCCAACGATACCGAAGGAAAAAAAAAAAGCTTCGCCAAACGCGATTTAAAGCACGAGCGCCATCTGGTGGAAAACAAGAAAAACAAGTATTTGGAAGATGAGCAAAGACAGCGAAGGAAAGACTCCCACATCCAATACAGGAGCAGCAGCAGCAACGAGAGACTTTCATTGAATGGCTTCCAAATGATGATGATTAAGTGTCTTCGGTTAGTTTGAGTTCTTAAAATCTATAGTTTTTCGCTAATGTTACTGATTTTTTTTTCTTTATTGTCTAGGAGACTTTGAATCACTTTATAGTTCAAGCTCATATTTTTGCTCGACTCTACAAATACAAATCTTTTGTAGAACAACTACTAAAAATAAATAAATCTTAAACCCACATTCCAACAACCGTATCAATGGATGGAACTCAGTGCGTAGTAGAAGCGCCTCAGTGTGGAATTATTGAAATCATTGGAAACTATTTCTATCGAACCATATCAATATCTTTATACAGCTCAGAAAAAAAACATTTCTTGAATTGCATCTTATTTCCAATGCAGCCATTTGTAAAAACTGAACCTTCTTCCAAGAAAACATGATGAAAGAGGCTGAGCTAAAGGAATCAATAGGAAAAACAAACAAATATAAGACCTATTAAATTATTACTGCTTGAAAAACATTTTTCACCTTTGTTTTTAAAACCAGCTTTTCAAAGACTTGAAATTCAGTCCAAAAGTGACATTAAGCCATCCAGAAAAACCATCCGGAAAAAAAAAAAAAAAAATGATAAAATTAACATTTGAATGAGGCTTATTTTCAAGGAGATAAAAAATTGTAAGGAAAATAAATGTCTATCATAAAATTTTTGTAAGACTTAATGTTATAAAATACTTTTCTGAAAACAACAGATGTTTGTATCTACATGTAGTAGCACAGATGATCACATACCATCAAGTTCAATAACACTAACTTCGACTTAAATCTTCATCGTCTGAAATAAGAGTTATCCTTTTCGAATAATTTGTTACGAAAGCTTGAAGGTGACACAACTTTTGATTGATATCGGGCAAAGGATAAATAAAAAATGAAGCACGTGACATAGCAGCAGCAACAGCCGAAGACCTGGTACACAGTATTTGCATCATTGGAACATGAGTCCTACTGAATGAAGACATCTTTTGTTCGTGCTATGGTGAGAATTGATTTTATATTTGATGAGAACTGAATCTTTGTTTTCTGATACCAGATGGCGATCGTGCCAATTAAAATGGTATTCGGCGCCAATTAAAATTTTAAATTTAAATTTCTTTTCGGTATCGTTGGAAAAGGACTTTTTGAAAAGAACCATTTTAAACTAATTCAAGGTCGCTCTTTCCAAATCTGATTTTTTTTTTTAAGTGGGACGAACATCCGCTAGAGGCGCAATTTTATTTTTTTTGCGTTTAAAAATCCCGCTGAAAGGGAAATAATTGAATAATTTTTGTTTTAGATTTTTTTCGTAAAAAAATTTGGTTCTAGGGGTTTCATGAGTGTTGATTAAATGAAAAATTTCTATCCTTAAATTTATAAAGGTAACCTTTTCTTTTTACAGTAAGAAAATACTACTATTTACCTTTAAAAATCATTTACAATTACTTATTTTATCTTACCAAACTTTAATAATAATGTTTACTTACGAAAAGTTTCCATTAAAATACATTCCATTACAATACATTGTTGTCATTTAAAAGGCCGAGTAGGTATTTCTTTTCACTCAGTAGAAACTGATGAAGAACAGACAACTGAGCTGTTGAATGATCTTGAACCAGTTATTTAAGGAACTGATCTATGTGATGGCTAATCTACCACAAAACACTGTCATCAAACATTGTTCTCAGACGTCGCTAGTGTTTTGTGGTGCAGAATACACCATTTCTTACATTTGGTAAATCTTCAGCATTTATAAATACGATTCCTTCTAAAATATGCAGCCTAAGAAGCGGTCCCCTGTGCTGATCCGTATGAAATGAAAAAACTTCCTTCTTTGTTTTCTCGCTAAACATCACGAAAGAAACACGGGATTTTTCATTTAATTCTTCTATAAACCACTCAAACAATCTGATTTCTTCAACTCCTCTATTCAATTAACAAATGATCATTTTTTTACGAAATTAAAAATAAAGTATAAAATAAAATTTATTATATTTTCATGAAGAGATATTATTTATACAACACATTATTAGAATAGAAGTCATTTCATGAAAATCTTTATTCATAAAACTTAACATTGTCCAATTACAAATACCTATTTATCAGAATTTGTGAAGACAGGATAATGTTTTTATCAAATTAGTTGATTTGGTTGAAATGATCTTTGCCTTCAACCCTCAGCTTCAAAGAACCATTCATCATTAAAAGATCAGAGTTTTCAATGCTCGTGTACACAGGGCCTAATATCGCGGTCGACATTTCGTACGTGATCGAAAGACGAATAACCAAATATTTACATCGAAAACATTTAGCATCGAGGTTTTTTACATCAGATTATATCTTACAACAGATTACATCAAACCCTAAAAGAGGGGATGTTTTCAGTTTCGTAAAGTTTTATCCCCCACCCCAACTCCTTCGGTAAGTTTTATTCAAAAGTAAACTTATTCTTAAAATATTCATAAAATTTATACAGTTAATGAACCATAACGAATTATATACTTGTATTTTAAAGCTACAACAGTTAGAAAGGGATTTATTCTTCTATAATGTGTCAAGAATAAAAAAGTTTTTAAACTAATTTTAAATAATATGTCCTTCCATCTGTCTCAACTCAAAACATTTTATCTTTGGAAGCTAAAATTTTAATGGTAGATTAAGTTATTAAAATAATCGATTGTGTTATTTTCAAAATAAAACATCCGTTTGAACGCCAGAGAAAAGTGATTACAGTCATCAATTGAGACGATTTAACATCGCAACTAATTTCGCATTTTGGTTTGAAATATCCACAAGGGATCCCTTGGAAATTAAAACTGAAAAAATAAAAACAACAACAAAATAGGAAAGACAAAAGCTTGGGCAGCCAAACGCTCGCCACATAGAAAAACATAATAATAATAAAAAAACAAACCACTAACAGATGAAAAGAAAGGTAACAAATCACGGTCAAATGAGAAAAGGAAGCTGTCCCAGGGTCGCAAAAGGTTTCCTTATATCGTAAATTATTTCATTGAAAACATGTTTCCTTAAAACAGTTTCGTAAAATAATTATTTGAATCGATTCCTCGCAATGGTTTCTTTCGGCAGGGCTAAGGTTCAGCTGAAAACCTTACCTCCACGACCCTAAGGCCTAAAGTGAGACACTTTAACTTAACTTCTTCATTACTCATTTTTTGTTTAATATTGGTTCTTTCAATAATTTTTTTTTTCTTAACTGGGAGCCGCTTCTTATTTGTAGTCTCTTTTTTTCAATCAACATTTTATTTGTCTACCACAGCGGTTCTCAAAGGGTGCGCCGCGAAATAATAAAAGAACAAAAAGTATTTTTATTTTAAATTATTGTTCTTGTGTGTTAAGCCTACATACAAGAACAAAAGAAAAATGGCAGAATCGTACAAAGTGATGACTGAATGAATAAAATGTGGAAATTCAAGTGATAAATAATCCTCGTGAGACATGAACTCTTCATCAGACGATTGACCAAAATCATAGCCACCCATTAAGCAGTCGCCATTGTAGGGTTAGTCGTGGAAGACAACAATCAGTTCACATATAAAAAATTTATCAAGGGCAAGGAAATGTCATTAAAATTTCAGTGTTTCACTAACGATCATTAATGTATTCCAAGCCACTGTTAAGGAAACTACACTCGATACCATTGTAATCGTTGCACATAAAAGTATTCTAGAAATAGTGAATCATATCGAGGATTGGAAAAGCACTCACCGACGAAGGCGTCGTTATTTTTGTAATCTTCCGATTCCTATGAGAATCATCAGAAGCCGATCTGATATTCGGGGAAAACTGATTGGTCAATATTATCGAAAACAATGAATCGAACGAAGTTCCTCTAAAAACAGTTAAATAAGCAACGAAAGAAAAAGAAGTGTCAGAAAAAGACATAAAAGATGAAATCAAATAAGAAAAACCGTAGAGAGTCTTCACAATCCTTAACACGTAAAAAAATACTCAGCATGAGTGGATAACAGGAGATACAAGTGATTTTCAACAAATTGCATCTGCATTTACAACTCAGATGACGACCAGAGAAAAAAATGAGAATTATGATATCTAAAAAAAAACGTTACAGATATCATTATATCAATTTGTTACGAAGACAGGCTGCTCAGGTTGCTCGCGATGAGAGGTTTGTAAATTGCATGTTATTGAATCATTCTTTGCAATGTTGTATTTTTTTATATCTATAATATACACTGACTGCTCAATTGAAAATAGACATCTGCTGTAATGGAACAACCTATGAAAATTCTGGCAATAATTTGAATATATTCGTTACAAAACAACGCCATCATGTGTAGTTGGAGTCATTTGGTGTCTAACCACGTGCTAAGGTAAAATGTCACCATCAAAGCAGCTGAGTGATTTTCAACGTGGAGTAGTCATAGGATGCCACATTAGTGGCCAGTGTGAGCGCCATAGGAGTGCCACTGAGCCTGCCAAAGTCGACCGTGGGTGCTGTTATCACGAAGTGGAAACGTGAAGGAGTGGAAACACGACGTCTTGGAGGTGGCCGAGCCCGTATGCTGGCCGATAGAGACCGGAGGGCCCTGAAGCGGTTGGTACGGCAGAACGGTGGCAGGACTTCCAGCAGGCAACAAAAACAACTGTCATGACGATTCGTCGGGAATCCGTGCCTTAAGGTACACAGTCCGCTGCTGCACACAAGCCTAACATCATCCCTGTAAAAGCCCAGAATCGTGTGGCCTGATGTAAAGAGCGACGGTCTTGGTCGATGTACCGCTGGAAGAGCATTATGTGGAGCAACGAATCACGCCTCACACTCTACCGATCTGATGGGCGTGGATTTGCCAGGGAAGCAGCTGCTATGCGAGTGTGTCATCCCAACAGGGAAGTCAGATGGTGTGATGATGGGGTGTGATGGTGGGTCGGGTTTCTCCTAGTTTGGACATTGGTTGTGATCGAGGGGAACATGGTAGCCACACAGTATCTGTTTTATTAACTTCTTATTCCTTTCTTTTACTTTATTAAGGGCTTATTCCTTCATTTTATTTATTTAGTTATTTTTCCAAAGACAGAGGGGTGGTAAGTGAATGGCGTCTAGGAGTCTGCAAGTGTGACACTTTTTTTTAAATTAATTTTTATTTTTAAAAGTGTTTATAGAAGAACTGCATCCAACTCTAGGGTCGTAGGAAGGTAATGCAAGGTACAAGGTTACCTCCACATTGTAACCTGCTGCTATTAGGTAGCGTCCATGACATCACCTGGATCGCAGGAATCGACCGTTGAAGTGGTGTCATCACAAACTACGTCACAGTTCAAAGAGGCTGTTGCTAGGCTCGGTTGCTAGGGTTATATTTAGCATTGAAATTAGTTACGACCCAGCAGGTGTTTATCTTGGTTTTTTCTTTACTTAAGAAAAAAATTCCAAAAATAAAAAAATTATTATCAGGACGCTTTTTTAAGACTTCAAGAAAGCCCATCATAGAGTTGTTTTTTTTTTACTTATTTTATGAATTTTTGGAGAAATATTAAGACAAAAAAAAAGCTGTATTTATGCATATTTCTGAAGTTCGGTTTGCCGTACATCCGATGTCGAGAGATTGTAATGGTTCACTCAAAAGCCAACAGCAAAGGACCTATCTGAAACTCAATTCAGAAATAGAATAAATAATTTTATACTCGTCTGATACTTTTATAATACTTTTATAAAATTATTTATTCTTTTGCAATCCTATATCTAAAGAGCTTCAGTTCGTCAGATCGGTTCTTTCCTAATTGAGTGGCTTTTGAGAAGCTCTCGATCGGGTGAACTGTGATCTGTGGAAGTCTGAACCTCAAATATATACATAAATACAGCTTTTTTGGTCTCAATATTTCTCCGAAAATTCACAAAAATAAGGGGGGGGGTGAAACCCTAAGTTAGGCTTTCGTCAAGTCTTAAAAGTACGTTGTGATAATTTTGTCTTTTCTGAAAAACAAAAACAAAAACCACCACTTTGCTTGTAACTAATTTCAATGCTAAATTTAACCCCAGCCTCTTTGAACTGTGACTTAGGTTGTGACTTTATACAGTCCTGAATGGAATTTAATGGCTTAACACCCAATAACTATTTCTTTTTTTTTTACTCTTCACTTCCATCAGTGGAATGTAAATAAAATATAAAGAATAAAATGATAAAAAGAATCACACAAATGCAAACTCAATAAATAAGTACAGCTATTAATACTGGGATTAAATGGAATTAAATTATTCTTTTCTAACTACATCATTTGGAATTGTAATAATGTGTAAAGTTCAACGCTTACAATCTTGTATCTACTTATATTAGAATCTAACATAAAATTACAATCACTTAATTAAAAAATTTCACAAATAGCTTTTGATAGATTGTGATAATGTAAATATATCTGGTGTTTCATAATTCGCGCAGCACTGGAATTTCCATTGTTAAGGAAAAATATTGCTTAATGTGGTAGAACCGAAGGCTTGTAACGTTACAATATTTTGATTTTATTTTTTAGTTCCAACCTCAAAAAGTGAATTCCAGTCAAAGTCACTACAAAATAACTTTTTTGAAGATTTGTATGATTTTCGTTGTACAGGTAATACTTCGTCATTCTTCAATTCCGTACTGCAATAGGCTTCTTACAAAGTAAGTGTTGGACGAAACGCTGCCAAAATCAAGAAGGGACGAACTCACCGACCTGAAAGATCCCAATGGCCCAGGCACACAGTCAACGAGAGGACAGACATCTTGTACGCATGGCTATTACAGCATCGTACAGTCACATCACAAACCCTAGCTCAAAAATTAGGATATATTATACAGCAACCTGTCTCCACACGTACGGTTCGACGTCGTCTCTATCAGAGAGTTTTTGCAATGCGCCCGTTGCGTTGGCTACCTTTGACTGTACACCACAGGCATCACCTAGAACTCGCTCATGGAGGATCGAATGGTATGACATCATTTCTTTTTTCCGACGAATCCCGCTTCTTCGTACAGCACCATGATGATCGCATCCGTATCTGCCGGCAACACGGCAAAATCATGCATTATATATTGCCCTACCGGTCAGGCATCTGCCATTGGATTCCGGTCCTGCTCGCGTCTAATACGCATTGAATAGCCGCTTTTACAACGGAGATGTTGGAGCCCCTTCGTGTCACTTACTTTTCTGGGGCCAATTACCAGCAGGACAATCCGCGATGGCACGTGGCACGTAACGTCTAACAATTTCTGAATGACAGCCATGTTGAATATCTTCAGTGGCCTGCGGATCTATCGCCTATTAAACACGTCTTATCCATTATCGCACAACGACTCGCACAATGCAGATCACTCGCAGCTACAGCAGATGAACTTTGCAACAGTATCGAAAACGCATGGGCTGACTTACACTAAACGCACATCCAACGTCTCTTTCTCTCTATGCCAGGCCGTGTAACAGAAGTTATTGCCACCCATGTTTTAAACATGATACTAATTTCTTTACGCTTCATTACAGACAACTACAACATAAATTAAAATAGCAATGCAAGGATCGGAGTCAGAAATTAAAATAACACTTCAAGGATCGTAGTCAGAAATTAAAATAACACTTCA
>JAFIDM010006943.1:329527-372924 GCA_023159025.1 Thereuonema tuberculata
ACACTTCAAGGATCGGAGTCAGAAATTAAAATAACACTGCAAGGATCGGAGTCAGAAATTAAAATAACACTGTAAGGATCGGAGTTAAAAATTAAAATAACACTTCAAGGATCGGAGTTAGAAATTAAAATACCCCTTCACGGATCGGAGTTAGAAATTAAAATAACACTGGAAGGATCGGAGCCAGAAATTAAAATAACACTTCAAGGATCGGAGTAAGAAATTAAAATAACACTGCAAGGATTGGAGTTAGAAATTAAAATAACACTGGAAGAATCGGTTTCGGAGTCGTGAACTCGGCAGTTTTATTGATGGTTTTTTTTTGGCAGAATCGGAATCGCAATTTACTGTAGTTGTGGAGTGTGGGACCAATTATTTTTGTTTTGTTTTTTGTTTGCTATTCCACACTCCTGATTGCCAGCAGTTCAGAATTAGATGAACCTTAACTCGTCAAAAGCAGAAGTAAAAGTGATCTCCTTGCAGATGCGCAACTCTTCCATCTTTTGTTTGATTGTGCGCAATCTTCTATGCTTCCCACTCTTATTTCTGTCTCCATGGAGCAAATGACATTTATACCTTGAGGAAAATATTTCCAGTATCTGTTGATTTCCTTTGTTTTTCTTTAAGTTTCTTATAAGTCATTGCAAATAATGAACAGAATGTTATTTCTTAATTTCCACTCACTGAACTTTTACACACAATCATAAACCCACTTTGATTTTTTAATATATATTTTTTTGTTTTTGTTTTATTTTACTGAAAATTTACCTAAACTTATCTTGTAATCTCTTTTATATAAAAATAATACTAATAAATATAAAAAGTTAATTTTAAAAGAGTAAAAATTAATTTTTTGATTGTACAACATTTTTAGGAACCTACAAAAAGTGTTGGTAATGTGGAAACACTAAAATTAATATAGATTAAGGATTTTGAATAAAGTAACACTATTTTAGCAACTATTTTATAGACGTTTCTATTACAAAAGAAATACAATCTTCAGGTGACATATTGGAACATGCAAATCTCCGAAGTGTCATCTGAGGCACTTTGAACTCTTTAACTACTCTTCTTAATCCCATCTTCTTTTTCCTAACCGCTATTACAGCCTTAATCATGTTTTATGCATCCCACTTATTCAAAATGGCTTTTGGTTTCCCACAAATGTGCTTCCGTGGCATCTGAAATAGAAGTGCATAGCACATTAGTAACATTACATGCGTTGTGGGTATTGTGGAAACGTTTCTACAAAACCCACAAGTGCATGTTTCCACAGTACCCACACGTTAACCATTTTGAATTTGAGAAATTTATTTTAAGAAACTATTGGTTTAGGGTTGATGTAAAACTGTCAGTACCTTCTATGCACGTCCCTTTATTAATTACATGATATTAATTATGTTACCTAGGAGACAGATAGACTGCATAATAAAATAAAACTTGCCTCTCAAAAGTTTTGAAAAACTCGACAACGTAACTTGACGCACTACACCACATCCACTGCTCCGCTGACTGCCAGCGCTTCTACTGGGATAAAGATAAACAATTAAAAGTATTTGCCGCTCATTCCACTATAGCACAACACTCTACAAGTCAGATACTAGATGTTCCATATTACCCTCATGCTTCCACATTTGCACCACCTCCTCTACGATCTTCGAGCCCAATGGAATATCCAATTTTCAACTTCACGTGAACAGATAGAAAGAGTATCAATGTGAAAATGGTGATTTCCAAAGTGGGATGATTGTAGCTGCCTGAAAGATGCTAGTCACTCCCAGATAGCATGATTGATGGTGTGATTCCCTTCCGCTATGTTTAGGGTTCAGGGACATGAGAATGGTGAAGACAAGGGCTATTTGAGCCAACTAAGACCGATCAAGCACCACTGGCCATCGAAGTCTTTCATGATTATATCCCCCCAATTGCCATTTAGCAGTCGAATAGTTGAATTGGGGAATAGAAACGAGGGTGTCGTCATGGACATAGCGACATGCAGTATCCATGTAACTGTCATCCGTCGACAAAAGCACTTTGGTTTGGCACAGGAGCATCATCGTTGGACCGTGGAAGATTATCGACCAGTTCCATTCACCGATGAATCATGGTTCCATTTATTTGGGTGCAAAGATGTTGAAGTTCAGATGGACTTTGGTCGTAGCACTACATGCAGATCAGCAGTGGTGTCAAAGACGTTCTCCTGGGACACTTAATGTGACAAAGGATCCCTTAATGCTATTTGTCCTTTAATGCACCCCTTTATGTTTTTCGAGGAGACAACATGGGTTGTGCGCTAACAGTTCATGGAAACGAAACTGAATTCCAGCTCATTGACAGGCATCTTGGTTCGCCTGATTTGAATCCAACTGAGCATCTTTTTAGTATCCTTTGGAATTACTACAGTAGGTCTCGTTACCTTCTTATCGATTCATAGGGAAATGTCGTCGGTTAAATGACATAAATGAGAAGAGATTCTTCTTTTATTGAAATGGTTTCGTTTTATATCTTCATAAATTATTCCACTTCAATACAATGTAATTCTGTTGAGAAATATTTCGCATCAAAAATAATGTAATCAGAAAATAAAAGTTTAGTAATAGTAATATAATTGTTAAAATATACAAATTAAATAATATTACACATTTATTTCAGGAAAGTACAAACAAACAGCGAAGAACTCGAGCTTGCATTAAATTAATTATTTAAGAAACGTTTTCAATAAGTTGGTTTGACAAAATTTGAAAGCAACAAAAATTTAAAGTAGAAGGTGTTTTTTAAGTAGTTTTAATTTCATTGAGTTAAGGGGGAACAACGGCCCTTGCGTGGTGCTATTGATTTTTTATTGGTTCGAATTCTTTTTGTTTGGTTGGAAAATAAGACCCTAAGTCTATTGGCGATATTTAATCATTTTGTCAGAGATAAGACATCAAGAAAATCAATTTCGCTGAAAATAAAATGAATTGATCAAATAAAAAATTATTTATTCCTTGAGCTAAAAGATAAACTTAATTAATATTAGGGAAAAGCATAATGGATCTATTAAATTCTACCAAACATTTTTTTTTTTTTTTTCTTATTGATCACTTGTAATTAATTTACAAATTTCTTTGAAGCGAAGTTTTTCAAAGACAGATTTGAAGATTTCGATTTCTTCAAAGAAACTAAAAAATAAAGAAACGTCCCATTTCCCAAATTCCAATAGGTTCTGAATTCTTTGTTTTCAACCACATGAAGAAGGGTTGAAACATTGTATTGTTAGTGAACAAATAGATAAACGTTCGTTAAATGAACATTCACAACGGTCTCAGCTAATATTTTTATAGAAATATTTTAAACATCAGAGCATAACTAAACATCCAATTAACCTTTTAAAAATAAAAATATTTCAATAAAAAATTAAAACTTTGGATAAAGTGAAGAAAAATGACAATCCTCCTACACTTGGAGTCATTTTACATTCAGAAAAATTAGTTGAAAATGTAAATATAGTGGAATTACAATTATAAATCTTTTTTTATTTGTGCAAAATGAAGCAGCTGAGTTTTAAGAATCTGTTAGAGTCTTTATTGTCAACATTGTCTGCATTTCAATTATTATTTTACCTTCTTTGTGGATAGATCAGCGAAATACAACAGAACGAAGGAAGCATTCCACAGACATCAACATCTGTTGCTTAATGATTAATTCTTTCTTATTTAGGTTCAGCGAGTTCTTTTTTTTTTCTTCTCTCTCTTTTTTTTGTTGGACTATTTTTCTGTAAAGTTAGTGGCTTCTTTGTTTGTTTAAAATAAAAAAAAAAAAACAACCAACTGTTTTGCATGGCTCGGTGATAACCATTCGATTGATTCTAATCTTTCAAACAATGAATCAAAACAAAATTTCAATAAAATATGGAGGAGGAAAAAAACTCTCCAAAACTTCAGAAATAAAACAAAAAAAATAAATTTGATAAAATTTATTTTTTGTTTTATTTCTAAGTTTTGGAGGTTTTTTTTAGCGGCCCCTAGGTTACAGCTTGCCTGTAAAATCGCTAGGGGACCGCTCTTCCTTTTATCCTGTCTGGATGTCATACTCTGTAGCGGCCAAAATATTCGTAATAGCTTCTTTACTAAGCTATTGATTATAAATAAATGCTGTCTAATAATAGTAAAACAAAACCACTTAAGTCCTCTAACAAGCTCTTTTGAAAATTAAATTGAGAATTTTTTTTTATAATTTTAGCCTTACTTAAATATTGTACTGTAATTGGATTGAAGTCAATGCAATTCTATCAATCCTATTAATTGACTCAAAGACAACAAAAGTCATTAGCTTCGATCTTTAATTCTCCGAAGTTTTAAACAATAACCAATTTCTACCGTAAAGATTGCATTCTTAGAAACAAGGTTCAATTTCAGTGACAGATAATTTCGAGATTAACAAAAAAGTAAATTATTTACTACTGTTTCGTTTTGATATGGAATTGCATTCGTTCCTCTTATTCTTGTTCCTCCACTGATTCGATTTTAAAACCCTGTTGAACAAGAGGTTTTTCTTCCTCATCTCAATTAATATTTAACGAAGACGCTTCAGTGTGCGAAGAAAAAGAATAGTGCAAAGGAGGTCAATGTAGGCGAGTTTATTTTCCATCGTTTGAAGATGAGGCCGCCGCTACTGCGATGAAAAATGCATTTGAACCAACGCCAACCCCAAATATTTGCACTTATTCTGTGAGATTGTCTATCACAGGACAGCTAAGGTTCAAATTTTTTAATGTCAAAATAGTAAAGAAATTTGTTTCAAAAAACGTATTTCCTGCCAACAGATTTCAATTTTTTGCTTAAAATGACTATCACCTCCTAAAATATTGACCTTTCCTCCTGGGACACCCTGTAAATTTAGAGAAAGAGCTGAGGAGTTAAGTTTTATGAAGATAATGTTTTGTGATGTTTTGGCAAATAATATTAAACGCGAAGATGCTGTATACTGGATCAAAACTACTTCCTATTTCAAATAAGAGAAGGAAGATGATTCTGCTCCAATTGGAAACAATTAAAGAAAGTCCATTGCAAGGCTTTCAGTTATGAGAAAGACGACAGCAAGGTTTCAAATCTTCCAAAAACCTGCAGACAATTGGTGGAAATTGGCGTGAAGTTAAAGATGGCCAGACATAATTTTGAAAAAAAAGAAAAGGAACTAAATAACTTCATCAGCTTTTCTTTCTCCAGGAATTGCTTCTTTCAACTGAGTTTTTCCAAAATGGCTGCTTTTTAAAAAAATAGTCAAGAAAATTAAAACTTTGACTTCTGGTGGATTCATAAAATGTTTAAAGCAATTGGAAAAGTTAAATCCTATTTTGTTTTCTTCCCTTTGAAAAATACAAATTTCCGTTTGTACATTTCACGTTGAAAAAGGACTGATTCTTTATCCTCAATCTTTATGGAATTCCTTAATCTCATGAAGAAGCTACAATGTTCTGAAAGTACAATAAACATTTCAAAAACGGAATGTCCATTCAGTAACTGGGTTAAATTTGACCAATGAACACCATGAAGGTAAGCCTGATCTTAATGGAACAATCATTGATGAATGGACTGAAGTTAGCGTCACCGCATGTTTATTACACAAGTTTCCAGAATAAATTAGAGATCTAAAAGAGGCTTTTCGCTTGGATGCGGGTTGGAGGTGGCGGGTTCCGTTCCCGGCCTCGGCAGAAGGCATGAATTTTTCCACGCTTCTTTCTCCTCCAAACGGATCCTAGGGTCTACCCAGCCCTCTGCAGAATTGGTATCGGCTTTCTTTCTCGGGAGTTAAGGCGGGCGGGCGTCGGGCCGACCACCCGTCCTCAATCTAGTCCCATTGGTCTCGAAATGCTGGGAGCCTTACCTCCTGCGCTACTGTGGGCCTGCATGGCCTGTTTATGGGATTGCTTAACTTAAAAAAAGAGGCTTTTAATGATCTTCAGAATCCCTCTGAAAAGGCGTTCTAATTAATAATAATGAAAAAGAAAAAAAAAATATTATCACTCATCAGGAAGTTGTTCTACTCGGCTGAAGAAAGGGTGTGGCGTTTACAAACAAGGAGGAGAAAACAAGCTTTTAATTCAGTGAATAAAGAGTAGTTCATTCTTTTTCTATACGATAGAAAAATGATTAGTTAGATAAAATCTATTAACATTCATCTTTTCATTAATTGTCATCAGAAATTAGATCTCAATTGTTCTTTTGGTTTTTTCCCCATCTGTCGTTCACGTGGTCATTACAACAAAAGAGACACTCGTGAAAATCAGTCTCAATTTTTTTAGATTTCTTGAAACAAATAATCTTGAATCTTGTCACAAACTCAAGCATAAGTTTCAAACAAATGTAATCTTAAAGATACTCAACAGTAATATCCGATTAGAATGTTTCAGAATAATTTTTTCCTTCGTCATTTAAAGTATAAAGAAACGTCCTTTGCCGAAATCTCTTTCCAAAGTTTGTTGTAGTCACATCTCCAAAATGACATCCTTGCATGGAAACAAAGATTATGAATCAAGAGAAAATAATCTATCTTCCAATTTGCAAAATTTCAGTTTACCTAAAGAATGTAACGGAATGTAAAAGAAACCATGAAAAAGCCTGAACGAAAAACACCTTAATTAATGAAATAATGTCACGACGCTATTTAATTCATTTTGTTTTCAATGTTAAGTAGATTCGGTGGCTTTTTGATTGATTGATTAGGTTAAGATTAGGAACAGAGTGTAATTGTAGAAGATTACACTGAAAAACGAATTGGCGGATATCTTGCTCTAAGTGAAACGTGCTGATTCAAACAATTGGTCTCTATCATCTATCGTTTTTCAGATGTACTCCTTCAACCATTTATATGTCACTAGAACAATTATTGTTACATGGAGTACTAATGAACATGGCATTAGTTAAGAAAATAGTGAGATTGAGTCACATGACACATACTATCTAGTTCAATATATAACACACACATAAGATCCATACACCCTGAAAATACTTTCTTAATCTAAGTTGTGTTTGGTTTGAATTCCTTGGCTGGAGACTTGCGTTTGTGTTGAGCATTTGGCATGTCACGCTGAAGTGTCCAGCAGTAGTCAGACAACATTGCTGCACTCCATCGACCCCGATACCGTGACTCCATCATAGAGATATCCTAGTGAAAACGTTCACCATGCTCGTCACTGACTGAACCTAGGTTTTCGGGAAAGAAGTTAAGATGTGAGTCGAGGAGATGAATTTTGAGGGACATGTTGACACCCAGCTGTTTGTACGCACTGATGCACTTCGTCACAACATTTACGTAGTCAGCAATTTATAATTAACAAGGAAATTGGTTACAACTGATTTGAATGCCACCCATGCATTTTTTTCAGTATCATTCAGTAAGTCTTGGAAGTGGGTGTCAGCAATTACCTTCCTTACTTGTGGACCTATGAACACAACTTCTTTCACTTTCGCATAGTTCAACTCTGGAAACTTGTTGCACAGGTACTGAAATGCATCTGAGTCATTGTCTAGTGCCTTCACGAAATTCTTCATCAGCCCCAGCTTGATGTGAAGCGGTGGTATGATAACTTTGTCACGGTCAATCAACGGCCCACAAAGAACGTTTTTATTTCCTAGCTGCATTGTGGTTCTGATTATTTTTCTTTATGTAGTGGTGCTTTCTATCTCTACTGTCCCACTCGCAGATAAAACAGCAGTACTCGGTGTACCCTGTCTGCCTTCCCAAGAGAATTGTAATAACTTTTAAATCATCACAGATACACCACTTATACTCGTGATAGCTTTTTTTTTCAAGAAGTAGCGACATAGTTTCATATGTCTCTTTCAGGTGGGTAGAATATCAAACCGGTACTGATGCGTGTTTGTTTCCATTGTGTAATAATACTGCTTTCAAACTTGTTTTCGATGAGTCGATGAACAATCGCCATGCTTCAATGTTGTGTTCCACCCCAGGGCTTGACATGAGACTTTGAACATCCGTACAGTAGCAAATGGTGTCACTCATTCAAAGAATTTCACAAGTTCTTTGTGTCTATGGCGAAAATATGAATTTTGTTGTACCCGGTGAAGTCAAATTAAATAATTTCAAGCATGAACCGAGCAGTTCAGCTTGACCTTTTGTTAGTGCCAGGTCCCGTACGAGGTCACGAAAATCTGCATTGTCAATTAGATGAATACCTTCTCCAGATTGGTAGTCAGGGTCTGATACGTTGCTGGAAGATGAAAGAGAACTTTCTTCTTGAGTTTCTTCATCAACTGTATATTCTGTAGGTGCTATTGGTATTGGACAAGCGACGTGATCTTATGGAATTAGTTTAGGAACTGAAGGAACGTCTGAATACTTTATAGCTATGAGTTTTGGAGGAAAATCCAGTGACACATGACAAACAGAAATAACGGTCTGTGGTGTGGTTGCTTGACTCACACCATATCATAGGAACTCCGAATGCCAGATGGTTGTTCATCTTTGCCTTCCTTATCCAACCATGCACGTTGCAAGCACATGTCAAACAAATGCACTGTGGTGCCCACGATTTACCAGTATCGACCTTTGAATCGAAGTATAGTTCATATGCTTTCTTCAGAAACGGTGTAAAAGCCTTCTGATGGGATTTGTCTGTTAGATAGCCGCAGACATAGCAAAATAGATCTGGTGAATTCATGCAACCTCTGGACGCCATAATATCGCCTAAAACTTAAAATAAAAAAGAAACAAATGAAAGATTAGTAATGCGATATCGAAAATGTTTTAAACTATTACCTTAAATATAACTATTTTCACAGACGACGAAAATATTGTGTGGTGTTGCATGAAAAATTACAAAAAACATAGGGGTAAAGAAAAATGGTTCCATGAAAATTAATTTTTGTCGATATCTTCAAAAGCTGACGTGATAGAGCAAAACAATTTTCAGATTTGAAATCAGCATCAAAAATTACATTAGAAAAAGTAAACAACAAGTCGGATATCTATAGCTTGTTTATCAGTGTTATTTTTAGAACTGAAAAAAAATGAAAACTTCAGAACATTTTTTGGTTCTTAGTTCAAATGATTAATCAAGATTTAAAAGATATTAGAGAAATTAAAGATATACGAATGGAAAGAATAGAGAAAGTAAGGATATGAGTATGAAGATACAGGGATAAATTAAGATGTGAGGATTAGGATAGAATATATGGACTGAAACTCTGGATAAAATTAAATATTACGATATGAGTTTGAAGTCAGAGCTACAAGTGGAAGATCATTATTTCACAAATGTATTTGTAAAACTTTCATTCCTAAATGATTTTCATTATTATTATTACAGCAAACATTACGATTCTTTAAGAAGTTTTGGAAATGATGAATGTGGTTTTTTTTTTTCAGTTTTTATTCCATTTTATTTTTGGGAAATGATGAAACCAACCGAGATAGGATCGTCCTCTTCTTTCGTCAGATCAAACTCTTAGCTTTAGCTTGAATAGGAGCTCCAGCAACAGAGACAGGCCTTATGTGCCTCTTGTGGTGCTCAATCCAATGGCTTGGCATCTTCTCCATTCTTTCGATCGTCTTCAAGCGAGATTTGGTCATTCTCGCTCGAAAAACTCATGTTGATAGAAGATTGAGCAGTTTTCTAAGAGATTGTCACGAATAGTTCACAGTGGTTTCACTAAGTCCTACTTGAACGCTCAATGTCAACAATATGCTTACCTTTCTCATCAGAACTTCTAACTTTGTTTCTAACAAATACGACCTTCCCTTAATAGACAGACTGTCCTTTTGCCTGCCATTTTAAATATAGATCCTCACACCCACGCAGCTTTACTGATCTGATCTGAGCCCTCACGACAAAAACATCGAAAGATGCGCAAAAGCATTATCGTTTCCGCGTAGTGCTAACAGATGGCACCACTGGACTTTAAACTTTAATCGCGTATATCCGAAAACGCGGATAACGAAACGCGTATAACGAGATCTACCTGTATATAAAGATTTCAATCAATCATTTGCAATTTAGAATATCATATATATATATATTCTAAATTACAAATGATTGATTGAAATCTTTGCTTTGCAAAACTCGAAGGGCCAGCTGCCTGTTCACGCGAGGGCGGGTTAACCAGTTGGGCGTGACCTCAAACTTGGAACATGGATAACTGCCGTATATTTGAGCATTTCAGCTAAACATTTATGGTACTAGATATCTTAGGGACTCTGATGTTATTATCAATCACTATTCACAAATCTCAAAGTGGTTAACCTTTGGGAAATACACTTATGGCGGTGCAGACAAATGCCGAAGATTTATCAAATAGAAGGAATGGTGTATTCTACACCACAAAACACTAGCGACGTCTAAGAACAATGTTGGATGACAGTGTTTTGGTAGATTAGCCATCACATAGATCAGTTTCTTTGGGTTTCCTTAAATAACTGGTTCAAGGACATTCAACAGCTCAATTCCATTGTGTCTGTTCTTCATCAGCCCGTTTCTACTGAGTGAAAAGAAATACCTAGTCGGCCTTTTAAATAACAACATATTTTAATGGAAACTTCGTAAGTGAACATTACGGTATTATTAAAGTTTTTTGTAAGGTAAAATAAATAAATTGTAAATGATTTTTAAAGATTACACAGGCAACAATATTTTCTGACAGTTCCAATTTCCAAAAAAGATACAAACACCTCCCGATGTTCGATTTTAGCTAATTTTATTCTATCCCATAAAGGCCTAACTTAATTCTTGCGATCAATGAGATTTTTTGCATAGTTTTGGTAAAACGTAAAAAGTCTGTCTGTTTGTTTTCGTTGATAGAAATTATATTTCTAAATTGGATTTATTGAAGTTTGTTCGTTATAACAAATAGCGAAGCCTTCCTCCAAACAAAAAGTTAAAAAAAAAGAAAAAACCTTTACTTTGTTCAGAGGAAGGCCGCGAGTTTTATTAAATATTGATCATCTCTTTTAAGTAGATTACATTGATTTTTTATTTTAAAGAAGAGACACGAGAGCGGTTAGTTCAATTAGAAAACCTGCCATTGGCATCGATTTCCATTTTCATAGGAATTTCTCATAATCTTATTGTTGGCTTTTTAATCTTAACTGGAATTTGATGCCTTATTCAAAATACAAATTTATTTCTCTTCGATTTCACGAAATTTTTTTTTTCTAAGCCCACAATATTTTTAAATCAAATCTTTCCTGTAATTCTTTGAATTTTTAAGATTATAGTAATATAATTAAAGATATTAAAGATGAGCCTTCTGGCAGATCGAAACAAATGATAACCAAGGAAGGCACAAAAGAAACTAAAAAGGTTTCGCACCCTGAGCTATCACAAGGGACAGCCGTTTCGTTCTCTTAAGACTCGTCAGCCAGACAAACTCCACCGATGATACATTTTTAAATAAAAACAAAACAAACAAACTAAAAAAACAATCACTATAGTTTCTATGAAATGACATTTTCTTTATCTTTTCCACAACTATGGCAACTTTTCCTCACAATTTCCTTAAGTCATTCCATTTTTTTTCCCTCTCATCCGTATTTTTCCTATTCATTTCCCTCATCTATTCTATTTAGCATAAATGAAAGTAGCAATTGAGAGTAAAGTTATTTAAAAAAGATGTCATTCACTGATCACAGGACTGCTTATACTTGGAGTAATTTTTTTTAAAAAAAGCTGTAATAAAGAGAGTTGTCTTTCAACTTCAAATCAAATTGAGAACTTCATAATTTTACAATTTAAGGCCAAAATAAAAACAACTGTTTTAACAATTGCGACTCAATGTGTGTAGCCAAAAATGGTGAATTAGTAACAGTTAAGTCTATTTGAAATCAAACTTCCAAGGCTCGGCAATTTCAATTTTATTTAAAAGCAAATTAAATTGGATTCTTTATATTTTTTTCGTAAAATAAGTGAAAATCAAAGGTTGGATGTGATTGGTTGATCCAGAAGAAGTCCAAATTGATCGTCTTCTTAAATCCTTATTAAACTTTGCAGGAGTTGTTGGTAGTCATTGACTTTTCAGGAAATATCAGAACAACTTGATTTAGTTCACGGAAAAAAAAAAAGTCCATTATTTCAATTCCCATAAAACTAATGATTTTTATATTATTGACATCAAAATAAATTTTCATTTTATTTATCATAAAAATTTATATAAAAAGACTTCTTAAGAAAAATAAATAAATAGCATTTTAATTGGGGTAGGGCCAAGTAAAGAGATCAGAATTCCAACAAAATAAAAATCATCTTCATAATTTCAGGAGGAAACGTGTCGTCTCCTGAGAGCTCCAGAAATTACAAAAATGATTTTAAACTCTTACCATCCCAACTAAAAATAAAAAAAAGGTTACAATTTATTAAAAAAGAAAATAGAAAATAAAAATCTTCTAAAAAATTTTCTACTCAAATTTTTTAATGCACCAAAGTAAATAAGGATTCTATTTGAGGCTGTGCGGTGCACAGTGAATTTACTGTTGCGCTTGATTTTGTGGGAGGAGCCATTCCGGGGTGCCGGGATGGTTTCACCTTAGTTGTCTAGCACTTTGAGTTATCATTATGGGTAAATCTGACTGAAGAAGCCTAACAAGGCTGAAACAGCTGTCTCAGATTCCCAGAATGGTAACTTGGGTTGCGAGAATCCTTATTTACTTTGGTGCATTAAAAAAATTGAGAAGAAAATCTTTTAGGAGATTTTCGTTTTCTAAATTCTTGCAATGCACGTTAAGTTCCTTTATACATTTATTAAAAAAGAATCAAGGAAAAAAAACTAACCAAAAGTGGTAATAATCCTTGGCAATTTTAATCTAATGAATGACAATCTTCTATTTTCTTCATGAATTAATGTTTCCTAAATTTCATCCAGCGAACGCTGCTTCTATCCAAAAAGATAGCTTCAAAAAAACAACACTTTAAATAACAACCTATTTCTTTGAATGAACCCCTCTTGTTCTTGTTTATTCCTTGTAGCATATTCTGCAATAGGACTTACAATTCTCTTACAAGCTTTATTCCTTGCTATTTTACTGTGTAAGCATTACAATCAACATCTTGGATAGCATTTCAAGCGTTTGGGTTTATTCTAAGCAAGTGTTTCCCTGTACTGAATAAAACACAGAAGAAGCGTCTTCTTAATGAGGCGAAAGTTCTGGACTTTTCTACTTGTGTGCAGGCTCTATTTTATCTAAGCAATAAGTGGACAATATTTGTAACATTACAATAAACCAAAAATACAGTTCACGTGTCAACTACTCAAGTGGCAAAAAATGTTTATTCAAAAAAAAAAAAAGAAAGAAGAAAAAAAGATTGTCTTTACGTTTGTTAAAGCTTATTTTTTTTTGTAAGTACTTCCTAAACTATGATTTGATTTAACATTGTCGATGATGGCTATAGGTACAGTTTTTGTTTTAATTACAGACGATTGAAACAAAAAGCATTTTTTAATTGGATTTGTTGTTTGCGACAATCAACATTTATTTCTGAAATTTCAGTTTTGATTTATTCGTTATCAGTCACTTTTCAGTCGAATTTCGGGTCTGTCTGTCTGTCTATGGACATAAAATGGATTTCAACGAAAGTGGTTGGGTTTTTATTTATTCTTCTCAATCTTCAGAGGAGACCTAACATTTGATCAAAGCACATCAACGGAAGGAGATTTCGGTTCAAATCAAACCCCGGTCGTCAGTGAGGAATTAGTTTAGGGGATATGTTGTATGATGGGAAGAAAAATTAAAATAATGCCTCTTAAAAGAATTGGAAAGAATCTTACTTTACTTGAGAGGTTTTATTACAATTATGAAAATAATATTAAAGAACCTTCGTTTATTTTCATCTTCTAACAAACATCACATTTTTTTTAATTTTGAACAAAAAAAAAAGCAGAATAATTTCAAACCAATCAAAATTAGTTTATTACTATTATTAGACAAATCCATGGTTTCGATTAAAACATGAACGCGCACTGTCTGGAAACG
Source organism: Thereuonema tuberculata (assembly GCA_023159025.1). Lineage (NCBI taxonomy): Eukaryota > Metazoa > Arthropoda > Chilopoda > Scutigeromorpha > Scutigeridae > Thereuonema > Thereuonema tuberculata. Next base: position 343,490 of record JAFIDM010006943.1, read on the forward strand.
GATCTACACAGACATCTCTAAATAAGATTGATTTCATAATCTCTATTTACTTTTGAAATGTCTCTGCACATCCTTTTCTATTGTACACCGTTATTCTTCCTTTTATATTCGTTAGATGTGGAGAGAAATTTTAAGTCTTCAAATAATCTGGTTCTTGGTGAAGAAATGATCTTAAAACAATCAGCCAATCAGAAAGCCCTTCCGGTTTTAAATCTCAATGAACCATCGGAGAAAAGAAATGGTCTCCATCTGTAGCGGAGGAACTACTTCCTTGAATCTTTTTCCAACTTGACTAAGCCTTTTGTCAAATGGGAGGCGGACGGGCGTGGGGCTAGCCACTTAGGTCAGTTATTCTTACCTTATCTCATGAGAAACTAAAAAGAGATATCCTACTTAGTCTCACACAAAACTCATCAGCGAGATTGCCTTCTCCAACCTACTCTTTGGGAAATCAACGCCTGTCCCTTAATGGGATCAACTCCAAGCACAAATCTCTCGACCGGAAATCACTTGGAAATAAAAAAAAAAAATGGATCATCTCTTGTCCATAAATGTTCATATCAAGGTTCAAAAGATCCATTCAGCAAAGCTATCAAAACACACAGACGGAATGAGTGATTACTCTCCTACAAAACGGGAAAAGAAAATCACATCGGGCCAAAATTAATTTAAACCAAATTATAAATTTGCATTAAAATAGCAGAGTTCAGTTCCTTCTATTTATTAATTCTAATATATCCAGTAATTCTAGAAAAACAGCTTTGCATCATCTACTCTCACTGTTATTTCACTTTCTTATCTCTAAGCAAATTAGTTTCTTCGTTTATTCTCCTTATTCGTAGGTGGCAGAATTCTAAAGATTCCAATTCGCTCCCTATGTATAATTCCACGATATAAATGCATAAAACACTTCCGTCCACAAAAGAAGCACTTGAAAAAGACAAAGGTTCATTTCTTTTCTTTCGCAATTTCCTTCTAAGGCGAGAGAAAAAGGCTTCAATTTATTTATAATTTACATTAATTTAGAAAAATAAATTATCTTTCACCTTCGCTAAACAAGACATTTAATATTCAAACAAGTTCATTAAATTCATTAACCTAATCAATTCAAAAAAAAAATAAATAAAAAAAAAAAAAAAACGAGAACTTTCTGAAAAAATTGGAAACCTAATTTCATGGAAGCAGTATAAATTTAACTTTTTAGTTTGTTTGTTTCTTAAGTCGTGAAGTAACACAAGCGAACCGCCTCTACTTTTTCAATTTATAATATTGTCTCTTGAAAAACAAGTACTTTTCCATTTTTTGAAATGTTCCATTTTACTCGCATTATTTATTATTTCGATCATTCGCTTTCTATTAGAAGGGAAATGTTGGTTACCATTCAAAAATATTTGGTATCATTTCATTCAACAAGTATTTAACCAAAGGCAGGCCTTCACCAAAGCATTGGGTTGACCAAAAAGTACGCTCGGTTTTAAGTAAAATTAAACGACAACTTTTTCAGTTTCACCAATAATTTTATTGAACAGCGTCTTCAACGGTTTGTTCCACTATCTTCTGACATCTTTCAGACAACTTCATAATTCCCTCTTCCCAAAACTTTTATATCTTTTTGAGCAAAAAAATGTTCCATGTGCCTTTGGTGTCTTTCAGGGATTGAACTTTTTCCATTAAGAGAATTAAATAAATATTAATATTTCGGTCCTAATAAATATTAAGACCGAAATAAATGGAAATCCTAAGGTGCAATGTCTGGAGAATACAATGGATGAATCAGAACTTCGCAGCCAAGCTGTAACAGGTTTTGCCTGGTCATCAAAGAAACATGTGGTCTTGCATGTTTGTTGTCTTCCCTCTTCAATTAGCAACACAATATTCAACAGTAGTCTATTGATCAGTATTTTGTTTTAAATGCACGCTGATATGACAGTTGTCAAAATACAATCTAATAAAATGGTATCGAATTACGTTCAAGACACCTGAGCGCTACTAGAGCCAACTTACGTAATTTAAAGCCGATCGAACTTCTTGACCAACCCAATACTTCAATTCGACTGAGAGCAATAAACAGTAATCTTTGAGGCTAGTGATGGTAGCAACTACCATTGTTCTAAATGTCCCAGATTCTCCAGCACATTTCTCGAAATCATACCAGAATGTTCCACTCGTTACGATTGCAATCGGGAGAAATGGCTGGACAAACCATACGTGTAATGTCTTCTATTGAAGATACTGATCAACCAGTGTCGCTCATTAGTGGCTTGTAACAAAAGGCATTCCTATCATCTTACATCGTTTAGGGGATGGGTTCCCAACTGAGGATCATTTTTACAACTTCATGTAAGTTGGGACCACAAGCTTATTTGTAACATCGCAATGCCATCAAGCCTGAATTGTTTTTATTTAATAGATGAATAAGCCTATTTAATAAGTTTATATTAAAGGATTGCAAAACAGAAAATTGTAAGGTATCTTATATTATAAAAGCGTTATTCTGTCTGTCATAAGACTTTACGTTTTTCCAATTTTATGACTAAACTATAAGAGATAGATTGGTCATGTAAATGGATAAAATGTAGATCTTTTTAAGATAAACAAAATGCTACAAAAATCTTTCGAAAAAAGTGTTTGGTTTCCAAGATGGCGCCTTTTAAAGGGTCAAATTTTGACTTTTTCTCAATTTAAACGGAAAGTATAAAAGTTGGAAGAGAATATTATATTGAGAAAATGTTGGTATTTGAAAGTTCTATCAAACGATCTATCACTTATTCACAAACGCTTCAGCGTTTGCAAGATACAGGCAAAAATATGAATTTTCGGTGTGTGAGGCCGACCCGCAATACATCCGAGTTATTCGGAGAAGCCACAACGGGCTGGGAAGTTATATATTCTCCGATGATCACAACATTAATTTGCTAAATAAATAAAGTTTGTTTTTTGAATGCTATATATGCAAGAGTTCCGGAGCGAAGCGACGGTACCCAGCTATTATTATTATATATTAAAAAAACGTTATTCTGTATGTCATTCTGTAAGCAAAATGTTAAATTACAAATTACTAAAATGTTACTAAAATAGAGAATCTATTCATAAAAAATGAAAATATATTAAACAACTGTCCAACTAGACTGATTGGCGACGTAAATAGAGATATTTTCAACATGAATAAAAACAATGCTGTACTGAAATATATAAAACTCATGTGCAATAATGGTTTCAAAAATCGTCTTTACGGAACAACAAGAAACAACCGTACAATTAATGGAAGTACAAAAACAAATATAGATCATATTTTCATTAATAAACATGATATCAGAACACCAGGAATAATATGTAAAGAACGAATCGGATAAGAGTTGAAAGTGAGAAAATAACAGATCCAAATATAATCTATAAAGAGCTAATCAATGATGTTAACAAAACAAAATTCATGACAATCTACATAAACAAAAAGAAAAGTCCTGACTCACTCAATGACTGACTCATCAACGCCCACCCCAAACCCTTGGACCTAGAAAGCTGAAATTTTGCACAGAGGTTTCCTTTATGATGTAGACAAGGAATAAGGCCGGATTTTTCGAAATTCTTACGGGATAGGGAATAATCTGGCAAACTGACGATGAAGTGTATAGCGGCAACCCTAGGTATGTGGCGCCAACCCGCAATACACCTGAGTTAAGTGGAGAACGCCACAACGGGCTGGCAAGTCGTATATTCTCCGATCTCAATATTAATTTGCTAAATAAATAAAGGTTTTTTTAATGCTATAGATGCAAGGGTTCCTGAGCGAAGCGACGGTATCCGGCTAGTTAGTAATAAAAAATAAATTAAGTATCCTAGACAATTTAATAGTTTTAAACACATAGGATACAAAGCTATGAATTCAATGGTTAAGAATCCCAAAACATTCAATGGAACCGTATGTTTGCATTTCATATCAGTAATCGTTCAATTATTCACAGAAGTTAAAAAGGGTTTAAAAGCTCCTTCTGTTTGCAGACGGTTTCAGGTTTTTATTTTTACATAAGATAAGGAAATACAGTTTCACACATCAAAGAAACTACTTGAACATTCTCTAGTTATTACTTCGCAGGTGATCAATTAGATACAAACAGAACTTTTCATCTGTTCAATAATTTTTCAAATCCATTTCAATATGCTTCTATCTTAAACTCCTTTCTCCACTTTTGAACTCCACATTGACGAACAACTCCCAAACAGCCCCTTTATTTCATTTGTATCAACGTTTTCATATGACATTTGCATTACTTTTACATCATATATCCAGATTTAAAGCATTTTCAAGTCATTTCCAACACAATCAAGATTTTATCTGTTGTTTTTTGATTAATGGAAACCAATTAATTAGTAAGACTTCGATAAAAAATTTCTTAGTTCAATTCTCAATCTTTTCTAAGGGAAGTTGAGCTTCACAGCAACGATCTACTTAGAAAAGTAAACCAAAATTAGATTAATTAAGAAGGGCTTTAAATTTTCTTAAGAAAGCCTTTTTTTAAAAAAAAAAAATTCTTTAACATTTTAAAAAATTAACCACAAGTTTTATCAAAATTTACTTTAGTAAATACAAGTGCCTTCCCAGCTGAGCTTTGTGACACAAAGTCCAAATACCATGAAATTAAATGAAACTTTCTCAGTGCCTTCGGATGAATTGAATTGGAATTGAAAAATTGAAAAAGCAAATTTTTATTGAACAATAGTAGCATCGTTATTACATTATTGTATTTTCTACGTTGTTATATGGAATGAGTGAAACAAAGTCATGTGATCATCTTGTAGCAGATCTTAACAAACTTCAGCTTCAATTCGATGACAGATGCAACTGACGGGGCTTAGGCTCACTGCTTTGAGGAAGGATTTGAGGCACTGCTGAGAAATGTGAACGTGTTTATGTTGTTGGAAAATTGCTCCTAACAGGTGTGACACAAAGTGTAAAACTAAGGATGGAAGGATCTCTGGAACGTATAGCTGTGCAATCAAAGTTCCTTGAATCACTTTAAGACCATTACGCCAGACCCTCTAGTGCACAGCTCTTCTCCATAAGCAGATGCGATAATCAAAGCAGAAACACTAAAATAAGAAATCATGTCTCATTCTAGACCAGGGTTTCTCAACCTTGGTTTACCCATAGACCCCTTTTCCCGTCTTTTTTTTTTTTTGGTGGGCCCCCAAAATGGCGGTCGGTGCAGTTGTACCGGAAATCATCCCTGCTACTGAAGCTCAACGACACTTTTATTTTTGTCACCAGAGTATTACTGATATTCATGATGGGAAAAATCACTGGAAGAATGGTTTCAGGAAGATAGAAAAAGAAAAACATCTGTCGCTTTTTTATTTTGGAAAGGAAAGGATTCATTGAAGAGCGAGACCATTTCAAACCCCTATTCAGCTAATAAAGTTTCATTAGCAGTTGATTCAGATAACCCCCTGTTTCAACTGCTTCACCAACACCTACTCATCATCTACTTCATTTGCAGCCAATTGGAAAGACAATGCAAAGTTTTAATCAGAAAAGATGTCTGTCCATGAGATGTAGCATTCTAGGTCCTGAAATCTTTTTCCTTTACATTTTTCCAGCAAAAAATCTGAGTACAATGGTTTTTAAATAATTCTTCTTGAAGTCATTTTTCCTTTTTCCAGTTTCAAGGATTGTTTCAAAAGGAAGGAAATACTCTTCAAGTTTGGACATCAAAGTCGTTGCAATCAATGATATTTGCCAAAGCAGTCCTTGTCTATCCCTCTACCATTCTCATGGACAGATGAAGCCTGGCAGGGAACAAACTTCGAAGGTTTTTTTCAAAGAAAAATCCGCTGAAATAATGAACTTTTGACTTGTTAGAAAATAGGATTTTAGAACCCTTCTAACAGCGACCAACACTTGTAGGCACAGCATCATCTCAATTCATTCAACTGTAAAATTGGAACTACGAAGAAAATTCTAGTTAGTCTGTGACAGTAGTTTTCTTATTGACTGACCATTTTCCAAAACTTCAAGTTAATTTTAAGTTAAATAGGTCGTTTGTATTTTACAATTCCAACGTTTACTTTGGAAGTCAACAATACAAAACAAATAATAATCAAATACGACGCATCAAGAAGAGTCCTACAGCAATTCAAGGTATTAGGGAGGACAAACACATCTTACTTGTAATAATTCTCACTCGGTAGGAAACAAAAAAGATTGTGATCCTTTTCAATTCTTTTGGATTCTGTTGGATGAATGCACCTCTTATTTGATGCTTTCTTTTTATTGATTTCTTTCGAGATGAAACTCCGAATTAGATGAATATAAAATATAATAAGATTCGGAAACACTTTTTCACTTGCGCTTTTCTGTATTACTTGATTATTATCAGATCCTTCATCAAGTGATTTCGATTTAAATGTTTAACGGAAAGTAATTCTACGGATAAAATAGATTAAAGATTTGTATTGAATTTAATTTTTTAAGAATTGTAATTGTTTTGTTAATTTGTTTCTTAGATTTTCTAAATATCTTAGATCTTTGTATCTAATTATGAAAACAATAACTAGCTGAGTACAAATTAAAATATATAGAACGCTTTGATTTTAAGACAATTAAAAAAGCCAACAAAATGGCCAGAAGTTCTCAAAGAACTGAAACCTATTTTTCTTAAAAGGTTCTAAAATTTCTTTATTTGTTTATTTCTTTTGTTTTTTTAATCATGATAGCTCCAAAGATCAACATTCAACCACATCAGCACCTCCATTGAAAAGACAGAAGTTAATAACCCAATATTTACTCAAAATGCCATAATACAATCATTAAAAACTCATTAAATTACTGTAGCATCTTATCTTCTTGGCGATATTTAGTCTTATTTACTCTTTTCCTAAGAATTTTATTTATGGTATGATTAAGTCTTTGAAATTAATAAGACGAAATATCGCCAAGAAGATAAGATGTTACAGTAATTTAATAAGAAGTTTTTAATGATTAATAACCCAATGCTTGAAAATTATACATAAGTATCAAGGGAATTAAATTAGGGGTAGGGGGGAATTGTGGCCAAGTTTCATTGTAGCCTGTTTTTCCCGCACGGTCCTAAAGAGTAATTGTTCAAAGTTTGGTCCACATCGGTCAAAGGGTCTAGGAGCGAACAAACAAAGAAACATGCAAACATCCTCCTTTTATATAAATATATACAACAGTAATTAAATAACTCTTCCATTTTGCACAACGAAGTTCCTTTTCAAGCTCTATGAAATTTATATTCACTGTAACAGTTTGTATTCATGCAATTTCCAGATATCTTCTGCTGCCATTTTCGTTGACTACTAGGCCATCCCCCAGTCTCCCAATGGTAAGTACGAGGTAATCCAAGAAGAATCGATTCAAGCGGTTTTGGCAAAAAGTAATATTTTATTCCTTTTTAAATGAATCAATTATTTGATATCGCGCGCCTTAAAAAAAATAAACATTGAAATTTAAATTTTAATCTAGTAGGCTAAAATTAATGAGTTATTTTCTTTTTTCTCTGGCTCTTCTCTCATTGCACACAGACCAAGGGAGTGATAAGAAACAATAATTTGAATGTAATCCCCATGGCCTAATGGATAGGACGCCTGACTTCGGATGTTTCAGAGGTTCGAATCCCATCACGAACGTTTCAATATGAAACAATTTTCACAGAAAATTTGAAGTTCAACAATGCTCATTGTGAATCTGTCGACTTCCTCTCAACAATGAACAGGGGAAAAACCGTTTTCCAGTGTTGCACTAACTTTGCGATTATTGGAAATCACAACAATTGTGCTTTGTGCATTTGTCGACTTCCTCGCAACAATGCAACAGGAACAACCGTTTTCCATTGTTGCTCTGCGCCGGACAGACAGAGAAATAAAAGATTTTATATACTAAAATAGATTGAGTAAATTCTACGCTTAAAGTATTAACTTCTCACTTTTTTTTTTTTTTTCAAGGAATCAACTAAAACGTTATGGGGGTTTTCAATTAATGATATCCTGTCTAGTAAATAAATAGACTTAACTAAAAAAAAAAATAAGCTTCAGTGATGATTTTTCTTTTTCATTCAAAAAGTAAAGTCTGAGACAGTTGTGTTAAGTTAGTGATAAAATATTAGTGAAAAAAGGCAATATTGAACTAAATGGCATGCTGCCCAAATCTTAAGAAAAGTTGTGTTAAGTGACAGTGTGTGAACAGTAAAGAATATCATGACAACACGACTATCCTTATTATTCGTAAATAATGGCATAACGATGGGGAAACAATACTATGTGATGAAGTACTTCCGTTTTGTTGTGAGATACGGAAGAATAACGATAGGAGCGAATGCTGTGGACTACGAAGTCTAAAAGAAAATAGGGTTATCTTGGCGAATCGGCAAAAGAATAAAATATGAGAACCGGACGTTTGCAAGATTTAATAAGTCAAGCAACTCTAATCTTAATGATAAAGTGGAATATGATATTTCAAAGGTTCCGGATGGATTTTGAAATTAATGTATATATTCTGAGTTTCTCATTCATAGATATCCGATAGGATTAATTTGGAGTCAAGGATGTTTGTGCATATTGGAACATCGACCGCCATATTTTTGGATTCTTTGAGGTGCCGACCGTAATGCATATGTTTATAAAAGCCAAGGTTTAACTAGGAGGATATATTTCCTGTAGGCAAATATTTTTCTTGGAAAAAGACGACGTCCAGTAAGTGACTTTTATTTATTTGTTTGCACAAAGACTAGATCGCCACAGACAACACAAGATACTTTAGCCTGTAACATATAGAAGACAAATGGGGACCACTACCTACAGAGCAGATTTCGGGTCCCCAGTGGACACAACACACAGAAGAAGACGAAAGAAACAACCATGCCACGACCGGGATTCGAACCCAGGTACTGGCGCATTGGACGCCACGGCTGGCCGCCGCCGAGACCGCACGACCACGCCAGCACGGCAACACAAGATACTATATAGATATAGCTTAGTGCAAGACGAGGATACAAGTCGTCGATTAAAGAAAGAACTTTAATATTTTGATATCTGAATCTAGGGAAGAATCAAATATACAATAATATCTGTAAGGGCATCTACAGACTGTTGTACAGATGTGAACTGTTATTTAATTGGAAGAAGCGAATAGGACATTATTATGATTTGTAAGAACTAGTTAACTTCAAGGTCAAAACACATTAACTAGGTTTATCTAGCAAATACGTTTATCGTTTGTGAACCGAAGTGTAGTTCAGCAACTTATTGAAATACAATTTATTTTGTTAAGTGTCATGGACTTATTTGAGTTTGTTTTCTTCCGTAAAAGTTAGATACGCTTATACATATTTAATCCTAGATAATATACTGTGCTTCATATATAATATAATTTATTTTCTCCAAGTTGCTACTGAAAGTTATGACTTTTTTATGTATTTGTTGGCAGCAATGTAAAGGCTAAAATTTCATTTTAAGTTAGACACTGCCGGGCAAATATACCAACGGGCCAAGGATATACCGGGTGGGCGTAAAATAACGTGAAGTGTTCAGAGTCTTCTAGCAAGGAATGCATTGGACGAATCATCACAACATTCGGTGGACATACAGACTGGAATATGCGGTTTCGATTTCTAAAAAAAATTTAAAAAAAAAAGGACCAAAAGTCGCCAACAGGAGGTAATGTAGCGCTGATAGCGTACTAATTTGCAAAATCGCGTTATGTATAGAGCGATCATAATAAAAAGAAAGGCTTGAAGAATTCACATCATTCGGTGACGAACTGCCTTCCAATGGCTCTTGCCTTACGTGACCGTGCTTTGTTAGTAAAGCTGTATTATCAGCGGGACGAGAATGCCAGTGCTGCTCTTCGGGAATTTCGGCGGTTGAAGACGCTACGAAGAGGACCGATGAACATAAATAAGCAGTGCAACCAGGCTGGGGACGCAAACCTATTAGTCACCAACATACTGAAAAAGTTGCAACTGCTGTTGTGGAACAGGAGATGACAAATGTGCAGATACCAGTACAGGCGATATCCAGGCAAATGGATATCCCATACTCGACGGTGCGGAAAATACTGCATCAGATGTTGAAGTTTAACCCTTATAAAATCTATCCTCTTCAAGAATTGCGCCCTGGCGATGCGACCACCCGCATTGAGTTTGCATTAAGATTGTTAGCGCACATGGAAGTGGATGAAGCATGGCCGTAGTGAATTTTATGGAGTGACGAAGTGCACTTTTATTTGAGCAGTGATATTGTTACACTGCTTTTGGGGTGCGACTAATCCACACGTGGGTGTGTAGATGCCTATCCACTCGCCGAAAATCACAGTGTGGTGCAGCTTTACGTCATCGTTTATCATCGGTCCTTATTTTTACGAGGAAACTCACCGAAGTGGACCAGTGACCTGTTACGTCAATTCTGCACGGTATTCCGATATTCTAAAAGAATTTTGAGTTCCACAACTCTTGCATCAAAGAGGATGTCTCGATGCGACCAACTTCATACAGGATGGTGCACCATCCCACATCGGATGTCAGGTACTGCGCGTGTTGCGGCAACATTTCTCTGACACCAGAATCATTAGACATTCATTACCCACAGCACAGCCACCGAGGTTGCCTGATCTCAACTCTTGTAACTTTTGGCTGTGAGGATTTCTTAAAAGCATTGTTATCAAGGACATGTCTCCGATATCCCAACGTTCAAAGATCGAATTACATTACAGGTGCAACAAATTCCGATATGTTGCGAGCCGCAGTGGACCACGTGCAGCTCGTGGAGCAGCACATTAGTGGTCATATTGGACCTTATTTGTAATTAACAATAAACGTTGTCTATATTGTTATGTAACTTAATGTGTGCTGTCTCATTTGGCAATTATCCATTACTCATACGTACTATAACCTTTTCCTCTGCAGCGCCACATTTCCCTCTGTTAGCGACTTTTGATAGTAATTTTTTTTTTTTTTTTTTAAGAAATCAAAGCCTTATGTTCCACTTTGTATGTCCACCGAATACTGTTACGATTCGTCCAATACATTCCTCGCTAGAAGGCTCTGAACACCTAACGCTATTTTATGCCCCCCCCCCCCCCCCCCAGTATTTGTCTAGATTGTAGGACTTATTAACAGTTTGGAGCGGTCTAATGCTGAGCGAATTATCAGGCAATCCCACAATATTGCCTGAAATTGCTACGTGTTCGCTCAGCATTAGGCTAGGCGAACACATACCAATCTGGGACAATATTGGTCATGATTGGTATTGGAGGTTGGCATTGTCCGCGAACACACAGGTTTTCCTTTACTTGTATTGGCCTGGTTACGGCGTTGCTCACTAGGGAGAGCTAAAGAGAGCGTGTTTCCATACAGAATTGCTATAGTACACTCATGGACAAAAAAATTAGCGCACCAAGGAGTCGTCGTCAAAATGAAACGAAAATTTAAATACGTAATGACTACTTTGATATAAGTAAATGATAAGAAAATCAAAGAAAAAGGATAATTTATTTCAGAGAAAAATGCAAAAGAACGGAGGAGTTAATACTCTGTTGGACCCCCTCTAGCGCGAATGCACGATGCGATACGATCGGGCATTGAGTCATACAAGTTCTGTATGATGTCTTGAGGCATTTCGTTCCATATTTGCTGTAACCTTGCCTCTAGTTCGTTCAAACTCGTGGGATGCCCAACTCATCGTCCCAAATGATCCCAGATATGCTTGATTGGAGACAAATCTGGGGATCGGGCAGGCCAAGGAAGGTAGTAACAGTGCGGAGACAGTCTTGTGACACCCTTGCCGTATGAGGCCGAGCATTGTCTTGTTGAAAAATGGCTCCTGGGAGCCGTTGCATGAGTGGCAACACATGTGGTTGCAGGATTTCATGAACGTACCGCTGGGCTGTCATGGTGCCACGGAACAATACTAGGGGTGACCGTGTATTGTAGGCAATGGCACCCCATACCATCACACCAGCTGTGGGAGCGGTGTGTCGCTGTACAGCAAAGGCAGGATTGAAGCATTCACCACGGGCTCTCCACACACAAACACGATTGTCATCACTGCCGAGATTGAATCTGGATTCGTCGCTAAAGACGACCTGGTTCCATTCCGCTGCAGTCCAGTTTCCTCGTGTGCGGCAAAACTCCAAACGGAGGCGTCGATGGGTGGGCGTCAAGGGCAGCACACGTAATGGGCGCAGCGATTACAACTGTCCTTCAGCCAGGCGCCTTCGTATGGTTCGAGAAGACACAGCGGCCCCTAGTGAAGGTGCTACCTGTGCCTGGATGGCGGCCGATGAAGCAGTGGGCTGTACGCGTGCATTTCTGACTATGTGGCGGTCTTCTCGACGACTGGTCTGTCGAGGGCATCCTGAGCCTGGTCTTCGTGTACATGACATCTCTCGGGTCCACTGGTCCCAACACCTCCTCACAACACAATCAGAGCGGCCTAATTGACGAGCTACTTGCCTAGCTGACCACCCAGCTTCCATCATTCCGACGATTCTCCCTCTCTTAAACTGCGACAACTGCGTATACTGTCTTCGAACACGGCGTAATGGCATGTCTACCTCAGCTCTTCCTTTGTAAATGATTCAGCACACTCAAACAAGCTTTGGTTACCTGTTTTATACTCCACAGAGTATGATGTTCAACGCCCTCTACCGGCTATACGTAATGCGCAATCACGCTGCATTTCTAATCATTTGCATATCTCCCCGATATGTACCTTCATTGCAAGTTTCGTAACGATCCCGCAATTATTTCTTGGTGCGCTAATTTTTTTGTCCGTGAGTATATTGAACGCTGTCCCTCTGTTGAAATCAATGAAGATTCTTTCATTATCAATTGACAAAATGTTGTTGTTGGAATTATCTGTGTTGGGCCGACCCATTTTGCTGATTTTAAGCCTTGTTTCTCAAAGAAAATGGCCGGCGTGAGTGACTGAATTTCCGATGTTCAAAGTCCCGCCTTCTTCGACGTTAGCATTGTCACGTGATTTCATCCGTTCATGTGATTCGCTCGCTAAGCAGCAATATTTCTCGCCAACTGAAGTTGGTACCCTTTTTCCGACAATCGCCAATGGGCAATATTGGGCAATATTGTTCCTTTTTATTGCTGAAAACGGTTGGTACCAATCAAACGTACCAATATGGTCCACCAATATTGTCCCAGATTGGAACGTGTTCGCCTAGCTTTAGGCGACAGTCTGCGGTGTGCCGATGTGGCGGGATCTGGGTTCGAATCCCAGCTGAGGACATGGAGGGACGTTTGCTTTCCTTCCTGTGTTCCTTTGTCTTTTGCTTCTTTCGCCGTCTATGGTATCTTTGGGTTACCCTCTGCTCTGGGTTGGTGTCAGGAACGGCATCCGACCGTAAAAACCCCCTTGCCAAAACCCATTATTGAGCAAGCGCACCTTGCTCATCAGCGACCCCTTCTATTAGGTAGAATACTGAAAAATCACTATTTGTAACTGAAAAACCATCACTATTTCTAACTCGAAAACCACTGAAAAGTATCAATAGGAATTAAAAAAAAAAAAAGAGAGTCAAGAAAGAAAGATGCACTATTTCTATTAGGTAGAATACTGCTCAGAAGTTAGACGTCTTAGCCATTATACCACGAGGCCTACATTCTAATCTCTATAAAAATATAAAAATATATCATAGATATATGATTTACACGATGGTTCTAAAAGCAGTCGTAGATTAAGAGAATATAGACATCAAAAATTAAATTTTAAAAAATTTTAAAATTTTAGTTTCAGTTTCCTTGATGTAATTTGTGTGTGTGTATGTTTTTTAATAAATAAAAAATTGTTTTCCGTTACATAAGGGAGGCTTCCGGAGCAAAGCGACGGGTAGCCGACTAGTTAACTTCAAGATCTATTACTCTTTAAAATTTTGCCCTGTTTTTATTTATTTACTAACAAAATACCGTTATTTCGCATAGGTTAAAAAAAGAGCTGTTCTGATGAGGAAAAAGAAATTGGAATTGTGAAATCACTTCCAACCTTTCCCAATAGGTAAAAAAAAAAAAAAATCACGTGATAGTTACAAATGAATATCGTATTTTGTACCCATAAAACCCCGTCGATATCAAATTTCATTGGAGGTCACTTTCTGTCCTACATCCCCTTAGGGAAAGAAATTATCAAAGAAGTTGAACCCATTTCTAAAAGGAACCTTAATATTTAAAGTTTCTATGATTAGCAGTTTGGGCTGTGCATTGATGAGTCAGTGAGTCACTTTATTTTACTCTCTCTGTTCACCCTTCGGATATTTTGTTTTTCTGAAAAACATTTGAACATATATTTCTTCATTTTTTAAAAAGAGTGTTATTCCTGAGTTTCATGTTTCTAGCTTAAGCAGTTTCAAGATAGACGGAATGGGGATAGCGTACGGGACGAGCGGCTGACGATTGCAATGTGAATGGTTCCCCAACAGATGTTTGCGAATTTCCACTTGAGGTTGTGCGAAGGAACTTCGAGTACCTTCTGTGAACCTGGAAGTGTACACCTTACTGTCATACTTTAATGTAGGGCTAGTAAAAGGCCTTATACTAAGGTTCAGAAATAACACAAAAAGTACCTTCTAGCACATTTGGGTGGCGTTTACGATATACGTTCCACTATGAATATGGGATTTGTTTTTGTATTCCCGATCTACCTTTAAAGTTTGTAAAGATTATAAAAATTCTGAATCATCCTGCGTATAGAATGGGTCCTTGTCCAGAAATTAGTGCGAGAAACATATTCCTACTACGGTAGATTTCCACCCATATCTTAATCCATTAATGATTTCATTCAAATTAATCAGATTTAGATAACTTTATAAAGTATTGCGATTTTTTTTTACAAAATGGAAAATATCTACTGCTTGTATTCAACAAATGTTGTAAGAAATGTTTTTACTTTAATAGAAAGTCCTCAAGATACTGAATTTCCTCCATTCATAGGTTATGTTTCAATATTATTACTCCATAGGTTATGTTTCAATATTATTACTCCATAGGTTATGTTTCAATATTATTAATCCCTAGATTATGTTTCAATATTATTAATTCCTAGGTTATGTTTCAATATTATTAATCCCTAGATTATGTTTCAATATTATTAATCCATATGTTATGTTTCAATATTATTACTCCATAGGTTATGTTTCAATATTATAGCAGAACATCATTTTCCTTGAAAAACATATATTATTTCTCAAAGGTATGTTTGTGTCGGTACGCCATATCTACCTTAATACTTCTTCAAAATCAATGATTGAGACATCGTTTTGAAGATTACGTTCATCACTATGACGAAAAATAAACCAAGTGTTGAAAATTAATAGAGTTAAAAAACTCTATTTTAAAAACCTTTTTATAAAAATATAGACACGCCTGAACAGAAGCGACTTATCTTTCGAACGCGAAACATTTCAAATAATGCTATAGCATCGTAAACTTCAAACATAGTCGGACCTCTATTTAACGAATCTCTATTTTGCGAGCTTTTCTTTGGAACCAAGAACATTTTGCTAATTTCTTCGTAACATAACCTCCAAATAGCGAAGTGCATTTTCTATTTAACCAACTTTTTCGAGGATACAGCTGAGTTTGTAACCTTGAAGAAAGCTTTAAGTTCCATCATTCGTACGTACTTAATAGCCCCCCCCCCCTCCCACCATCATTTAATTTCCTTTTTTATCTAAACTAACTTATAACTGTTAGCCTATATAAATCAATTCCATCTCAACATCGTGGAGGTGTCAGGGAAGTCGAGATGTTATCGCCAAGGAAAGGAGGAGGACAGACTGATGAAGAAAGAATTAGGACGTTTTAATGATAGATCGCTACTATCTTTTCTAGTTAACATTAACTCCTGTTGTTAACTATTGAATAAACTATTCTTCCCTTTGGTTCTACCTTGAGAATGGAAGGTGATCACTTCATACTTGTTTTTATCATTACATGAAAGCTTTTAGGTATAAATATATTTTTTTAATTTGTATTTAATAGCTTTTACAATTTACAAATAGAGAGAGAAAAAAAGGTTTGTTTTTTTTGAAATTTAAAACTTGAAAAACACGACTTAAAAAAAATAAAAAGTAAAATAAATAGACTAATCAACTTATATAATTTGCAAACTTCGTCTGTCTGTCTGTCTGTCTGTAACTCGATATAATTAAGCTATTAAGATAGATCCAAGGTTCTCAATGGTAACATTGTATCAAGGGTACTCAAATTGGATGAAATATTAGTTCATTTTGTCATTCCATGTTGTTTCATGAAATTTTAACTGAAATTCTAACAAAACATACGTTCAAACCCAAATAATTTTGTTACCACTGCACCAATTTTAATGAAATTTGGCATACTTACTCAGTTTTTTACACTGATTTTGAAACTCAAAACCATTTTTGCCGTAGAAGCTTCGTTCACAAGTTAGCGCAGTATTTAGATTATACAAAGGTGAGTTTTAAATGCCTTTCGGCGTTATGAGTCAAAAATAATAATTATTCTTTAGATAAATTAAACTTTAGATATGATTGGTATTTCGTTTTTCTTTTTGGATGGAAAATGATCCTTTAGATTAAACTCTCAGAACCTATATTACAGGTGTACAGGTAAGAAGTAAACCTAAATAGATCTGATTAAACATTAAAAAAAAAATAATTCAAATCAATCGAATCAAATTATATATATATAAATTTTATAAATATAAATATAAATAAAGTTCGTCTGTCTGTCTGCAACTCGATATAATTAATTTATTAAGGTAGATCCAACGGTTCTCAATGGTACCATTGAATCCAAAGTACTCAAATTGGATGAAAATATTAGTTCATTGTATCATTCCATGTTGTTTCCATGAAAATTTATTCTTGGGAACTGACCTCTACAACTGAATTCTAACAACACATACGTTCAAAACCAAATAATTTTGTTACCACTGCATCCATTTTAATGAAATTTGGCATACTTACTCAGTTGTTTACGCTGATTTCGAAACTCAAAACCATTTTTGCCGTAGAAGCTTCGTTCACAAGTTAGCACAGTATTTAGATTACATTTACTTTATATTTGATAGTTGATAATAAAATGATTTTTCAGATTTTTTTTATGCCTGTCGTCCGACAGGCTTTGCTGCTAGTAATATTAATAATATTTAATATTAATAAATAAATAGACTACTTTAAAGTAATGCAGACCAATTAATATGAACAGAATGACGCTCCAATCAATTGATTATTCAGAAATTTTTGTTCAAATATTAGATATATCAGAAGTGTTGATTTAATCAAAAGTAAAAATTTTCTTTTTTTGCTACAAATGGAAAAAATGAATTGATAGTTTCTATTCAAAATAAATAATAATAAAATAAATAAATATCCTTTTAAAAGTCATGTAGACATTTTGAAATTCATGAAACGTTATCTTTTATTCACCTAAATACTTTAACCTACTGACCTACAAGTAGTGGAACGAGACTTCACACGATCCAAGGTAAAACAGAGAAATGGTGCCATGTGAAATATGGACTCAAAGTTTTCATTTACTTCAGTTTCGTTTCAGAAGAACAGGCCCCCGTTGTTATAATAAAAAAGCATAAATAAATCGTCAAACAATTTGTAAAACAGTAATAAAATCACAAACATAAAATGTTAATAATTCAAGGAGCAGAGTTAGGATTTTATTTGGGGATGGGCCAAGTTAGGGAGTACATCTCCAACAATCAAGAAAAAAAAAATAGTCTCCAAAATTTTGGGGGAAGGATGGGAGAGTGAAAGGTCTCGTCCACTACTAGACTTCCAACCAAAAAAAAAAAACCATAGGGTCTCTTCTATACATTTCAAGGTTTCGAGAGGGGAAGGCCTTTACACGTTCCTCTTCCCTTATGAATAATTTCATGTCCGATTGATTAACAATAAATAATTACGAGATAACACTTCTTCAGATAACTTAGAAATTCTGTAATTGTCGCTTGGTATGAAAATAATTTTATTTAGGCGAATTGTTTGAATTTTAATTTATTAATTCCTTTATGGTTTAATTAAATCAATGTATCATAATTTACATGTTTTATCATTTAAATGAAATAAATTCATTTCAAACAAAAATTAATTATTTTTAAATCTTTGGTAGATTCCATCTTGGACTATGGTCTTGATGATGATATTTTTTTTTTTATTAAAATAAAGTCTTTTTAAAATTTTGTAAAAAAAATGAAAAAAAAAAAAAAAAAATATTAAAGAAGGAAAAAAAAAAACTAGAAAAAAGTGGCTTACTATTTTAAATAATAATAAAATCAGAAATAATTATGGCTACCGTTTAAAGTCATATAATGTACAAATTATACAAACAAATTAAGTGGGAAAATTACGACTTTCAAAAAATTAAAGATATAAAGGAAAGATTAATTTCAGACATAATTGATGAAAATACTGAATTACAAATGTAAGTTTACCATTTAATTAACTTCTTTTTATTTTTGTTAATTAAACTTATCAGTATCTGTATTACAGTCCATTATTAGAAGTAATAACACTGAGGAACATTGAAATAAAAGCTCGTCTAAAATTAAGAAAAAAATTAAATCTGTTATTTCAGAATGTTCAAGAACAATAACTATCATTAACACATTATTCAATGACTGTGTTATTATTAGCTGTAAGTTTCCAGAAGCCATTCTATTTCATTCGATATCTTTTTTATTAAAATAATAATGAAATGAAAAGTTTTCTTCCCTCCTTCTTCCTCCTCTTCTTTCCAGGTCATTCCATTCCTTCCTTCCTTCCGCTGAATCAAAGTAACTTCAACTTCCTACAACAGCGCTTCGCAAACCTTTTCTTTTGTTTTACTTTTGCAAAAATCTCGTGAAACATCAAAACTTGTTCCCTCGTCGTTGCTTCAATAGTAATCTTAGTTTTACTCGAAATAATTCTTTTAGCCGATTTAAATATGATTTTATTACCTTTAATGATTAGAACAAAAACAATGCTTCCTCTTTCTTTGTTTTTTTCCTTCTATTTCTAAAAAACAATTTACAGAAAACCCTCTTCATTAATAACTACATTCGCAGTGAAGTGAAAACTTCATTCGTTATCTAAAGAAAATCGCTGGAGAAGAAAAACAGGTTTTTCGTTTTGGTTCTCTTATTTTATTCCAATTGAAATGTCGAAATCTAAATAAATATTTAAATCTTATAATAGACATTAATTTTCTTTAAGGGATTTGTTTTCATCTATTTTGGCTCCGTCTGTGGGAGAAAAAAATACAAAAATGTTTCTCTAATAACTTGAAAGTATAATTTAACTTGTTACTACCCCAAACAACATTTTTCATTCATTTCAAAATCAATTCTCGTTACTTACTAAGTTCTCTAAATGGGATTAATTTAGTTAATCTTTATTGATTTAATCTTTGAGTTATTTAATCGTTATTCATTCAGACTTCACTGTTTATTTTCTTTTCCTTTTTTTTTTAATGAAAATTTCTTTTTGACTGAGAAAAGTCAAATTAAAGTGAGCGACTTTTAAAAGTTATTAACAGAAACAAAAGTAACTTTCAAGACGAAAATAATTGTGATTCACTAACTTTACAATTATAATAACAACCAGTTTGTAATCATTAAAACCATTTTTTATAAGTCAAAGATAAAACAAAATTCTTAATTTCCTTGACTTCTGAGATCAATCAATTCCCTTCCATCACCTCTCCTTCTTTCTTTAATAAATAAATAAATAAATAAATAAAATTTCTTATGTGCAGTTAAAAACGTAAATGAAAACTATAGCACTGCCATTCATTGTAAAAATACGGGGCACCAATTGAATTCAGATGATGTAATTATTTTTGGTGTAAGGAAATCAAAATACATACGTGAATTCTTTTATAGTCAACTTATTGATAATTCGCCTATAGTAGTCCTGTAGTGGGACACTAATCTTTTAACTTTAGCTTTGGACATAGCATCAATTTTATTAGTTAAAGGAAATAAAACAAAAAATAAACTGATTTTAAACTTTCTTAAAAAACCGCTTTAGATTCTTGTCCCATTATTTTTTTGTTTTCATTCTTTTCAATTGCCACTTTCAAAATCCTTCCTTACAATTTTAAAACCTATCAGTAACTTATTTATCGTTCTTTCATCTGGTCCACCAGGCTTTCTTTAGTGACAGTTAAAAAATACAGTCGAACCTGTATCTCGAACCCGTTTATCTCGAAATTTCTGAAATTCCTTACATTTACAATCTAAATATTTTCCTTGTTTATCTCTAAAAAATTTCCTTCAAAACCTCTATATCTCGAATTTCGGATAGTGTAAATTACAAAATCAATGCCGAAAGACCACCCTTCCTCAACACAGGTTGGGGGGTGGGGGATGTTTCTTGGAATTCCGGAATTCAGAAACAAAGAAAGTTAGACGTCAAAAGTCATTGAAAGACTATTTTTATTGTTAAAAGGTACGTATGTATGTTAAAAAAATGTTATGGATGTATGTATAATTAATCTGCGATCGTACCACTGTATTTTTTCTACAGCAAAAGCAATTAAAACGTTTTTTAATTGATCGCATTTAAAACCTCTATAACTCGAATTTTTTTCCTTTTCCCATGAGATTCGAGATAGACAGGTTCGAATGTATTACTATGATTCTAGACTCGTAATATATTACGACGGATAGAAAATTAAAATGAATGCATTGTTACGAACATAAAGAAATGTGCTTATTAGAAAGAAGGCTTCATGCGGGCATTACTGGGACCGATTGGAAAATTCACTCGGTTGAAATTAAAATTAGATTTCACAATTTAAAAAAAAAAAAAAGTTAGGAAAAGACTATCATTTTTGAATAAAAATATATCAATAGAAATAAAGTTTAACGTGCATATTATTATATAGAAGAAAAAATCAGAAAGGTACAAGATTAAAAGATTAGCTAAGTGTGCATTTCTGATTTTTTTTTTTTTTTTAAATATCAGTTTTCTAGATCTGTCTGTGCACTTCCGTATCTCACTTTCTGTATGTTAAAACAAAATTTCAATTTCCATGAAAATAGAAATAATTTCTACAATGAATCGTCCGGCACAGGAATCGAACCTACAACCTTCTGATCCGAAGTCAGACGTCTTATTCATTAAGTCACGGGGATTACATTGAAATTATTGTTAAATATCTCTTATCACTCTGTCTGTCTGTGTGACGGAATGAGAGAAGAGCTAGAGAGTCAGACGTCTTATCCATTAGACCACAGGGTCTACATCAGTGTTTCCCAACCTTTTTTGTGCTGTGCCCCCACTTAAAGTATCTAAAGTATGCTATGCCCCACCAAAATAAGTATAACTTTCAAAACAAAAAAAACAAAAAAAACAATTATCTATTTTCCAATTGCCTACCTGTGGGGCATGCGCCCACGTTGGGAAACAGGGGTCTACATTCAAATTATTGTTATTAAATATCTCTTATCACTCCCTCTGTGTGTGTGACACAATGAGAGAAGAGCCAGAGAAAAAAAATTAACTCATTAATTTTAGCCTACTAGATTAAAATTTAAATTTCAATGTTCATTTTTTTAACCTACTACAAGCGCAGACCAGATGAGCTTTAATGCAGAAGATCACCCTCAGCGACAAACTGAAGAGTCGTTTGAGACATTTCTCGACATGAACGAAGAAATTACGTTATTATATATAAAATTATCACAAAAAAAATTGATTGATACAATCGTTGATTGTAAAAAACCAAAACATTTCAATGTTGTTGGTATAAAAGTTGAGTGCGTACTTAGTGCTGCAGTCTTCATCTATTTTACAAATTCACCAAGAATTAAAATACTGGATTTCTCTTTCCCTTATTGACAGCCTAACGATGTCTCATTTCTTATTAGCCTACATATTCTTCTTCTTAGTAGCATTGGCACAACATAATAATAATATATCCAGAGCCACAATATTCTTGTTTCACTGCATTACATGATGATAACTCGAAACACTGCACTGAAAGATAAAATATGGCCTAGTTTTCTTATAATTCCTTCCACCATATTCTTCATTGTAACAACAACACAACCGCACATATAACCATTGATGTGTGTTGTTATTACGATGGAAGATAACCTTGATCTTTCTTCTTTTTCCAATGTTACACTGCACATGCTTTTAACAATCGCCAAATATGTTAAAACAAACAAAATGTTCACTATTGTTTGTCAGGTGAACTTCTTCAATAAATAAATGCACCTTTGCTAAATTATGAAAAATTCATCCAACAAAAATGGATCGTGGAAATAGTGACTATATCACCTCTGTTGATTTTCGAAAGAACTTCTGCCTTGATTAAATTTTGATGATACTCCTTAACGATTAATCGTGTGCCATTACAGAGTTCTTTCTTTGGATTGAGATTGCTCAGGAGATTGATCATTTCTTCAGCTGATAAGGTGGCAGGCCGGACGTTGTGAGTGTGTAAAGAAACTGCAGGATTGAATCATGCGACACTACTACATCTGCAGTAGATGTGAGACTTGCTTTTGGATCTCTTGCGTTGCACAATTGGAAAACTATTTCCAGTATTAGCGTCAACGCCTCGTCAACAATGACGGCAGAACAACGGGACGGCTTTAGTTGAGATAGAATTTTAAGTTTTTTTTTTTTTTTATTATTATTATTATGTATGTTCAAATATTATTTTTAATTTCTTCATTCATGTAGAGAAATGTCTAACGACTCTTCAGTTCGTCGCTGAGCCTCTGTATCTAATTCTCATCTGGCCTGCGTTTCTAGTAGAATAAAAAAAAAATGAACATTGAAATTTAATTTTTAATCTAGTAGACTAAAATTAGTTTGTTTGTTTGTTTTTTTTCTCTGGCTTTTCTGTCATTGCATCACACACACAGAGGGAGTGTTAGAGATATTTAACAATAATAATTTGAATAAAGTCCCCGTGGCCTCATGCATAAGACAAATCTGACTTTGGATCAGAGGGTTGCAGGTTCGATTCTTCTCGAGGACGTTTCATTTTAGAAATTATTTCTGTTTTCACAGGAAATTAAAATTATTTTCCAAACACTGAGGAAGTGCGACACAGTCATAACTGAAAGAAACAACATAAGAGATATGTGAGGGTAGAAATTATCAGAGGAATAAAATAAATCACGGAAATCGTTCTACAATATTATTTGTCACAGACACGATCAAATCAGACTTTCAAAACATTTGTATTAATCAAAAAATAAACTAATGTAATGCTATGTATTAACGTGTTGAACATAAAATACGTACAAATGACAACATACTTTGAAATAACACAAGTTAAAAACATGTAACCGTTTAACGTTTTAACTTATTTCAAAGTGTGCTATGGTTTCTATTTTATGTTCAAACAAAATAATCCTTTGTTCCAATGGCGAATACAAAAGATACTTCCTTAAGGGATCAAAACAGATGATATTAAGACAATCCACATAATCTTAAATGTATGATTCTTCTATTTCAATTATCTAGAAAATTCATCCATTATGTAATAATTTCGCAAACGAGTTGGATGCAGGACTGACAAAGTGTGAATTCCTCAAATCAAAAAAATAATGTTGATTGAAGCGAAATAAAAACAAAAACATGAAATTTAGAAGAATTAGAAGAAAAAAAAAAACAAGGTTTCTTTCAAATAATAAAAATTCTGACCTCCCAATGTGGTTTAAATGGGCGAAGGTGGTCTTAATTAATCATCTGTCTTTTAAATGAAAAGAATGGTGTTTTTTGTTTTTTTTAAACGAATTTTACTTTAATGTAGTCTAAAATGGAACCAGAAGACGTTTTATTAGTAATTTATTGTGAATGATTTGTAAATATACGTTAATTTTACTGGTGAATTAATTTTATAGGGGCTGGTGAATTAAAAACTAATTACATCCTAATTTAAATAACTATTAATGTATTATTAATATTATTAGTGTATTAATTTTAACAATAGGAATTAAATCAAATCTTCTAATTATAACATTGTAATATTCACTTCTAATTCGAAATATCAAAATCTTGAGGTTTTTTTTATTTTTAATAAGTTAAGACACAAAGAAAACCACCTCCTTGTTTTCAATAGACCTCATCAGCCAGGGAATCATCAATCAAAATTAAAATTTTTTAAATATTATGTAATCTTGAGAACACCACTTATAAAATGTACAAAGTTATAGAGAGGAAAAAAGTGTTTAATTATAAGTGGTTTAATAATAAGTGAGTATCATGAAATAAAAATAGAGAACAATGATAAACAAATGTTGATCTTTCTTTAAGATCTGCATGTAATGTGTGATAATTATCAATATTACAAAACAAACACTTTTATAATATTCGTCTTTCTTTAATTATGTTAAAAAATTCAGATTTTGAAAGATTTTTTTTCCAGTCATTTTTATACAGTTTATTATCTTCAGTATAGTTTTCCTTTTCAAATTAAATTCATAGAATCATTAATACACTCATTAACAAAAAAAACGACGAACCTAGAAGGAGTTGTCCGATTGTAATGAAATTTCATATGCAAAGACATTGGGACCGCCCATGCAAATGATTAAACTTTGGTGTCCAATGAATGAATAGCGAGAACTGCGCACTCAGCAGGTGTATATAAGAAGCAATTCTCAATCT
Organism: Thereuonema tuberculata; assembly: GCA_023159025.1. NCBI lineage: Eukaryota > Metazoa > Arthropoda > Chilopoda > Scutigeromorpha > Scutigeridae > Thereuonema > Thereuonema tuberculata. Next base: position 368,127 of record JAFIDM010006943.1, read on the forward strand.
GATGGTCAAAATTTGTGTTGCATTGCGAGTTAGGATACCTTTCAACGACTGAAAAAATGCCTCGCCGCAGGATTCGAGCTCATTACGTGCAACTGTCAGAGTTTGAAAGAGGTCGTATCATTGGATTGGAAGAGGCAGTTGGGCAAATCCGAGAATCGCTCGTGATATGGGTCAAAGTGATGCGGCGATTAGAAGATGCTGGCAGGAATGAGTGGACAATGGCAGATTTCAGCGTCATGAAGGTAGCGGTTGACCTAGGGCCACAGCAGAGCGGGAGGATAGAGTGATTGTTAGATCAGCTGTCACAGCGCCTGAATCATCGTTATCAACCATCAGACATGCGACCCACACACGAGTGTCCACCATGAGCATTCACAGATGGCTGAGAGAGCGAAATCTACGCTCGTACCGCCCGCTATGCCACCTGCCACTCACGTCTGCAACCGCCGGGCCAGATTACAGTGGTGTTTGGCTCGATCCGGTTGGAATGCTGCTGACTGGGGACGTATAGTGTTTAGCGACGAATCCCGCTTCCAACTGTGTCCTGACGATCGTCGCAGACGTGTCTCGAGAGCCCAGGGCAGCGTGCCGATCCTGCTTTCACTATTGCACATCACAAAGGCCCTCAACCAAGAGTTATGGTCTGGGACGACATTTCCCTTGATAACCGGACCCCTTTGGTCGTTATTAGCAGCACACTTACAGCACAGCGGTACGTCGACGACATTCTGAAACCTGTTTTGCTACCCTTCCTTTTGCAGTATTCTGGCCTTATTTTTCAGCAAGATAATGCCAGACCATATACGGCACATGTTGCTACGACCTGTCTTGCAGCTTGTGAAACACTTCCTTGGCCAGCCAGATCCCCAGATCTCTCTCCAATCGAGCATGTCTGGGATATGATGGGAAGGCGACTGTATCCACCAGGGAATGTGGATGACCTAACCCGACAATTGGAGCAAATTTGGCAAGAAATACCGCAGGAGACCATCAGGGAGCTTCATCACTATGTCACGTCGAGTGGCAGCTTGCATTCAGGGTAGAGGTGGGTCAACACCTTATTGAGCTCGTTACTTTGTAACTCTATAACTCTGAAGTAAATCATTCAATTTGTCTGAAATTTTAATCATTTTCTATTCTGTACATAATCTTCCTCTCCACCAATTTTTGTCTCCATCGGACAACTCCTTCTAGGTCGTGGGTTTTTTTTGATAATGAGTGTAATTTGTAAGTTAATAATCACTGTTTGTAAAACAAACTATTCAGAGATTTCTGAAGAGAAATAAATTGGATCAGAAAAGATACTGTCTGAATAAATTGGGAACATCCCAGAAATTCTTACCAAAATCACATCACATATGGCGGTCCAAAGTATAAGATACTAAGTTTTAGCTCTTAAACAAGATATCACCAGTCCGTTTGTAACATTTCAGCCTCTTCCATTTCATTTGAGACCAAAATAATAATAATGAAGGTTTGTTTTAGCCTCGCTGCGCTTCTAGAACTGAAAGAACACTTCATTAATTCAAGCTAAAAACCTCTCGTCAGCTGGAATTACTTAAGTGTAGTAGTCATGAATATATCATCAAAATCATGAAAAGCTACACTTTTGTAACCATAAATGTAAATTTTTCGCTTTTTCAAACTTACTTGTTTCTTAAATCATCAACTAAAACCTCCTCTTTTTCTATCAGAAAAAATTTTTAAGTTATGTTCCCCCCCAACCTCATGTCAGAGAACTAGAAATGTTAGATGTAAACAAAAATCATCGTCATGTTAAATGTATTGAACTATTAACTTCAGTGTGTTGTGTCTTTTATTCAAATTAATTTCCTTATAAATAGAAAAAGAAACAAGTTGGTAAAACATCTGCGAATAAGGGTAAAAAAATTGAAATGATCAAAATAATTTTGACGTAAACAATGATATGTTTTTTCTTTACACAACTAATCATAGGACTTTTAATAAATCGTTTCTTTTGAAAAGTCAAAAATGTAAACTTTGCTACAAAGGAATCCAATCGATAAAGCCCAGGTAACAATCGTTGATGATGAGAAAACTGTTACAAGAAGAGATTTAATGCATTTAAGATCGAAAACCTTAAATATCAAACCAAAAAACAAAACCAAAATGAACTCCCATTAGCTAAGAACTTCAAATGACTTACAGTAGAGTCCCGATTATCCGAGTTAATGTGGACGAAAACTAAGTCGGATAACCGAAAAACTCGGTTAAAGCGATAATTGTAAATAAAATAAATCGTGTAGGTTTAAATGTATATTTTAACAAATACAAAAGTTATACAGATACAACACATGCAATTCGTATTGTTACGATAATTAAAAGAGTTCTTTTACTTAAAAAAGTCCTTAATTGTTTTTTGTTTTACGTTATTTTGGCTTTTCTTGCAGCAATGTTTCGCCATTTAATTAGCGATAACAGGATTGCTGGTGTCGCTTCTTCTTGTTGTTCTATATATTCAATAGCACTTTCGATAGCTTTTAATCCATCTGTATGGGAGATTTTCATATGTCGATTTTCATCGTCATTGTCTTCATCATCATGGCTAGATTCATTTTCCTTATTGACGATCATTTCATCTGTAATGTCTTGTTGTTCGTCAGCGTTTATCCAGTCACGTGTCACATCCTCTTCGTTGATTGATGAGATCAAGTTCAGAAATTTTTTCGGTAGTTTTAAAAATGGAAAATGTAGAACCAAAAAAAAATCTTAGTAATATTTGATAGCTCGGTTAAAGCAGAAACTCGGATAATCGGGGTTTTACTGTATTTGCAAAAACAATTTCTTACTACTGTTTTTTTTTTCCTCCGGTTTTTAGCAATAAGAAGTTCTTCAAAGAACTAAAGCCAACATGCTTAAAATGTAATTTTTTTTCAAATTTTTTTTTTTTTATTCTTTTTATAAATGACACAAACGAAAATTTCCTTTGATTTTTAATAACGATGTTTGTTCAAAAACTTTTTTTTCCCCATTTTCTGGAAAAAATAAAAATGACGTAACATTGTTTAATTGGAAAACATTTCAAAAATACATTTAATGCAAAGCTTTAAAATAGGAAAGACAGTAAAAGCTTCAAAATTAATGTTTCTGTGAAGTAGTAGTGTATGACTGGATTTTCAAATGTTAGTGATATTAATCGGTCTACGTATTTCCATCGAGATTAAGTCGGAAAAGAAGACTTCAATGTTAAGATATTCATCATCATTATCAGACTGGAAAATTACGGTTAACAGAAGGAGATGAAAAAAAAATTATTACAACTGTAAATAAAAAATTTTTAAGAATTTTTAATGCGGATTTTTATAATTAAAAGAAATTGAAGGAGCTCTTTACGTATTTAGATTAAAAAAAATAAATATTTTATTTATTTATCGTACGGCATTCATTATTGGCATTCATTTATTATTATAAATCGCCGGAACATGAAATTGTGTCTTCATTGTCAATGGTTTTGTTTTGGAAAGTAATAACTTTATTTCAATTCTAGCTTATTTATGATTAGTCTAGTTTTATAGTGTTTCATAATTCTGTAGTGGTTTGAAAATAGATTTAATTAAAAAAATTTTTTTTTTTTTTTTTTCCGCCAACGCCCGGGCTCGTAGTATTTAAACTATTGGCCTCAATAAGGGGCGAGAAATGTGAGCATTTAGCCGAAGGAAACGTTGTTCAGGGTACGCCATAGGAGGCAGCTCACGCTATACCCGCAGAAACGGACGAAACACAGAAGGAGAAAGTAACATCCACGCCACGACCGGGATTCGAACCCAGATTCCGACACATCAGCCTCACGGCAGACCGCCGTCTAGACCACTCGGCCATGCCGGAACAGCTCAAACAAAAATATGGGTTAGAGTTGTAGCAGCACATCCCCTTTTGAGTTTAAAAATCTTTTTTATTTTTCTAAATAAGCTGCTGATGTTTTTGCTTTGTGTTACAGATCTCAAAAAGAGAAGAAAAAAAACTCGTTTAAAAAGAAAAAGGAAAGGAAATGTAGTCCTCAAAGAGTGTCTTCAGCCATTGAAGCATCGAAAAAGAAAAAAAGCGTCTAAATCCTTTGTGGCCAAAAAACCATGCTTATGAGACTGTCGTAATGAAAAGTACAGTAGAACCCCGCTATTCCGAACTAATTGGGACCGAACACTGTTCGGTTTAGCGGGAATTCGGAATAGGCGGATTTCATGAATAAAATCAACGTATTGACTTGTTAAGGCGTAAATTAAGTGCGGTGACATCTGATAGTGTCGGCTCTATACAGCGCTGATCGGCTCGTGGGAACAGATTCAGTGAAAGTCAAAAGGGAAGGGCAGTGACCTTCGACGACTAATCATCCCCCCTACCCCCCCCTCCCACGATCCAAGAATTACTATCGGGTTACTGTATTTCCGCTGTTAAACATTAAACATGGCAAGTAAACGAAGTCGTTCTTCGTGTACTTTAAAAGAAAAACTTGAAGTGCTTAAAAGACTGGATAATGGAGAAAGTTTTACTAAATTATCACTCGAATATGGTGTCGGAAAAGCAACGATTAGTGACTGGAAAAAGAATCTCGTTAAAAATTGAGCAATTTTGTTCTGCTTTAAGTGAAAAAACTCTTGAAAAACGGCAAAAAACTATGTATGTCTCTATTTAACTATTTAACTTCTTTGTATAACAATAAATGTACATTTTTTCACGAACGTCTTTTTAATTTCTCCTACTTTTAACTTAAAAAAATCGGTATTTTTTCTGAACTCTGTTCGGAATAGGCGGATTTTCGGAATAGCGGGGTTCTACTGTA